>LGRX02005340.1:0-47260 GCA_001247695.2 Cymbomonas tetramitiformis
AAACGCATGTCAGATATTACACGTTTACTTTGCTGTCTGGGAGCTTTCGTCTTGGAATTTCTGACTGACTTCTTTTCTTTTGAGCTGTCCCGTAAACACATCTCAGATATTACACGTTTACTTTGCTGTCTGGGAGCTTTCGTCTTGGAATTTCTGACTGACTTCTTTTGTCTCTGGTGGTTTCAGGCTAAGATCTTTACCAAGACTACTTATCAGACCAGTATAGTAGTATGATGTAGCGTTTACGGACAGAATTTTCCCCCACCACAAAAACCCTAGGGCTGTGCCCTAGGGTTGGGGTAAAATCCTATCCGCAAACCCTACAACATTCTACTATCCTCCAAACCCTAGGATGACGTGTCAATTTTCCGGTGAGCTTCCGGTGAGCTTCCGGTGAATTTATCCGGTTCGGTGAGAGTTTCCGGTGGAATAAATATAAATTAAAAGCAAAAGTTTTAATTTAAAGATTTTAGTACGTTAAGATATTAGAAAGTGTTATGACAGAAATTAAAGAAATCATCGAGAATTTTAAAATAAAGGCAAATGAACATGTCAAAAAGCATGCTTTCCCTTCATTCGAGGAAGTGAATAAGAATATTGTTCAAGTTTTAGAAAAATCTGTTCACAACCGTGAAGCATTATTTGTTATGTATTCAGAATTTGGACCGACAACATATTTGTGTATGAAAGCTATTTATGAAAATCTTACAAATGAAGAATATATTAGGAATATAGGAAAGTCTTTGAATGAACAAGGAGGGTTTACAATAATGCACTCAGTATATTATCTTATCTGCAATTTTACTCCAATTAGTAATTTTGAATTTAAAAAATGGTGGTTATCTAACCTTAATGAAACTTGGGATGGTATAGGCACATGGATTGGGAAATAATTGAAAATTCCGGTGGAATAAATATAAATATGATAATATGATAAATATCAAAAGTCTAAACATATGAAATGGAAATTAAATAATTAATAAAAGAAGTACCCGACTTATGAAAAGAACTTAGTGTTAGATTTAAAAAAGCTTGATACAAATTAGTCATATCAACACATCCTTCATTATTATGCCAATCTTTTGCTACTTCTCGTATTTCTTCACATACATCTTTCATTTCCAATTTATGCTTTCTCTTGTAAATTTCTTCTTGCATATCAATAGGTAAGTTTTCAATCATTTCCATTAAATTAGCCATTGTTGTTTATAATAATACAACTATGTATTCCTTTAAATAAGTTAGGACATACTAAAATAAACATAAACTAACTTAAAAAATAAATATTATAACTTAATTTAATAAAATGATTTCGGTAGTTAAGTATAATGATTTTGATATTGAAAAATTGAGTATTGAAAATGTTGATTTTACAAAATTAAAAAATAAATCAAAACCATATAAGTTTATAAGTATTCAATATGATCAAAAGCCGTTGTACTTAGAAACGCCGAAAATGCATTGTCCATTTGGAATTAATAATTTTGAAAGTAGTGACCGGTATAATATTTCGTTTAATTTAGTTGAAGATATGGAAAATATTATTTTAGCTATAGAGGATAAAATTGTAAATCATATTTATGAAAATCAAATAAAATATTTTTCCAAAAATACTTTTAAACTTTCAAACTTGAAAGAACTTTTCAATAGCTCAATCAAAGTAAATCAAAATAAAAATTATTCAAATTTATTTAAATGTCAAATAGATAACGCGGATAGTGATTTATATGACCGCAAAACTGGGGAAGATTTGGAGATTACAAAAGAGAATACAATGAATACAAAAATACAATCAATTATTAGAATTCCCGGCTTTTATATAATGAATAAGATGTATGGAATTTCATATAAAATTGATCAAATGCTTTTAGATAAAAACAATGAAACAAATGAAAAAATATTTTTATTCACTGATGATATATAATATATGAGTAAATCTATTACGGAGAAACAAATACAAGATTTCTATTTAGACCCTGAAATTGGTTTATCTAATATAAATTCTTTTACATCCAAATTAAAAGCAAAGGGTTACAAAGTTACACAAAAACAAGTAAAAGAGGCTGTCGAAAAAACTGAAGTAAATGAAACTTTTTCTCAAAAAAAGAAAATAAATAAAAAGGAATTATTTCCAATTTATGGCAAAGATCCAAACAAAAATTACATTCAAGGAGACTTAGCATTTATTCCAAAATTTAAAAAACAAAATAGTGGTTTTGCTGTGATATTAACGGGAATTAATATAAATACGAGAAAAGGATATGCTTATGGGTTAAAATCAAAAACTATAAAAGATAAAAATAATAGAAATATAGAATCTGCGGAAGGTGTCATTCCCGCAATGAGAAAATTGATTAAGGATTCCAAAATGAATGTATTGACAACGGACAACGGTAGTGAATTCATAAATAAAGCCATGAAGAAACTTTTGGAAGATAACAATATTGAACATTATTTGAACGAACCCGAAGACCATAGTACAATGGGTATGATTGAGAGATTTAACAGAACATTAAAATATAAATTGGAACTTTATTTTAAAAGTAAAGATTCAGTGAATTGGATTAATCAATTAGATAAGATTGTCAAGAATTATAACGAAACAAAAAATGTAGGAAATATAGACAAGTCTCCGCCTAATGATATGAATGAAGATAGAATACTTAGAAATATTTTATTAAAAAGAAATATATTAACAAAACTACTTTCTAAAATTGATATAAAACCTGGAGACAAAGTTAGAATTAAAATTAAAACTAAAACTTTTGATAAAGAAACTCAACGATGGTCAACTAGAATTTATAAAGTTAAAAGAATGGAAGGCTTGTCTTATGTGATAGAAGACAACAACGAAACTTTAGCTAGAAAATACAAACCACGAGAATTATTGGAAGTAAAAGGGAATGTTTCAAATGAAAGTAAAAATAAAGATGAAACTACCGTAAAAGAATTAGTAACAAAACAAAATAAAAAGGAACGCAAAACTAAACGCGAAGGTGTTTCAGCTTCAAATAGATTAGCAAAACGCACTCGTAGTCAAAATAGAAACAATAATGATGATGATTTAGAAATTGATTTAAGATAAGTTATATCCCTCAGGTCGTAATTGATATGGATTTATTTTATCAGATTCTTCTAATTGTTCTTGTATTTCTTCAAACTCTGGATTCAGTTCGTCCAAGGTGCCTTTTAAGTTTGACAACCATCCTTTCGCATATATCTTCTTTTCAATTTTAGTCTCAAGTCCTTGAGGTGTCAAAAATTGAGGTAATTCAATATGTAATGCAGATTCGATGCCTTGACCTTTAACATTTATGGTGCATTTTACAATAGGCTTGGAGATATGCTTTTTTTGTTTTCTAATCACATTATATGTCAACTCAGCATATTCATTGTCAATTTTATCAGTCAAATTCTTAACCATACGTACCATTGATTCATGATTAATAATTTTACTGTTTTGGTGGGACAAATAAAAACCTTTGCTTTTGGTAAGAGGCTCAGCATTTGAGAATTTTAGTGTGTAGCTTTTTGGACCGGTGGCTGCATATTCTATACATTCCTTACCTTCTAACTCGTCCGTTAATTCGCCCAAAAAGTCACCTAATTCATTTTTGTAAATATGATCATTTAGTCCTTCTTTTTCAATGTAAATACAAGAGTCGGTATCAGTATATAGCACATTATCAAAGCCCACCTTTTCGCACAGATCATACAACTTTAATCTGGCATACGCGGTTGTAAATACACCAATGATTTCACTTGTTGAACATTTGTCGGGACCATCAAAATATTCATCTTTGAATCGATAATTCATAATACATTTCTCATTTCCTTCGATACCCGCAAATTCGTAATTCATTTCATATTCTTCGTCAAATATCATGGCATAAAAGTCGCTTGGTTCATTTATAATTTTGGTTTTCATTTTGTTTAATTGTTGAACGAATTTGCCCCACAAACTGTTTAGGTACATCTTGGCGACCGCTCGTTTTCCGGGGTTTTTCTTAATTTGAGATTTGTCTAAAAGAATACCTTCTTTCTCGAAATACTGTCTTATATATTTGTCTTTATCTTGTTCAGTTTTGACCCATTCGGGGTAACCACTTGATTCTTGTTTAATTTTTTAGAAATTTATTAATGTATGGTGCAAACAGTTTTGTGCTACGCTCTTTCCAATGTCTAATTTCATATATTTCCAATAATTCATATCCCATATCAATTGCTTTATCAACTTCAATGGTACTCCAAGTTCCTTCTTGTTCATGTAAAGTAAATTTTAACTTCCCATTATCTCTACAAGGTAATACCGGAAATTGTAAATTTTTGGGAGGCTTAACTTTACAATATATAACACCGAAAAACTTTTCAATTTCATTTTTATACCTCGATAAATATTCTTTAACCGAAACATTTTTAAATTGTTCATCAAACCCAATTGGATACTCACAATATTTCATAACCCATGGGTATAAAGAAGTAAAGTCGAGATACCTCAATGTTTCACCGAATTTCCTTTTGTAATACAATTGTTCAGGATTAGTTCGCCCACCACAAAATGCATCTCTAATTACAAGATCAGGTTTGTAAATTTTCATAAAGTCGATTACTGAATTTTCATTTGATTTATCATTTTTCCAATCACATTCCCAAATATCTTCAACGGTATAACCCAAGTTTTCTATTGATGTTTTCTTTTGTTGTGTTTTTGTAAATAATTCTCCATAAGTAATGCTAGAGTCTCTTGATACATTTGCTTTTTGGTTGGGATTGTAAATTGCAGGGTTACCATGAAACCGGTCACCATTAAATTCGAATATTTCATTTGTTTCTTCGCAATAGCCGTCCGCTATGAAGTTTGTTTTTGGAATTTTATATTCTCTAATTATTTTGATACCTTTAGAATGTTCTAAATAATTGATCCATTCAGCACACACTTTACTTTGCTTTTTAATTCTATAATATCCAATGCTATTTTTTGGCATAATATCTTTTCGATGAATATGTTGTGCAGTCGAAGCTATGGTCATAAAGTTAAATGGGTCAGTTTCACATGCTTCCAACAAAACACTACGATATTCCAAACATGATTTTCGAAGTATTAAAACATCATTTGAACAATACTTTCGTAATTCATTTTTATTGTTCCAAACAAAATGTTTGTCATTACATTTTTCATTGTACCAAATATCGAATTTTTCTTTATCTTCACATTTCATTTGTTTTGGACAAAAATGGTGTCTACTAGGTATTTTTCCGGTATAATTCCAATTTTCCTTTTTATTAAAAAGATGGGGATAATACCCTTTTTCTACATCATTTTCTAAACCCCATGTTTTTGGTAACTTTGCTAGACCACAACTAAAATGATTTATGCTATCAATTAGTGTAACTCCTAAATAGGTCAACTTCATTATTTTATTTCCAACTCTAATAATTTCAGGCATTTTTTTACTATCATCAAATTTATGCATAACTAATAATGCTTCAAAAATGAGCAAGAAGTCATAAGCTTTACCATTGTGTGCAATAAACGTGTAGCCCTTATGATTTGCACTAAATAGAAATTCTAAAAAGGAATGCATGTCATAATGCTCAAATCCTACGACCAAATTGTCTTTGCTCTTTGGATTTTTTGTGTCATCTAAAAATTGAGTAATTGCTAAATTCATATGATGTTTATAATGAAACTCTTTAGTCTTTTCATTTAAATATTTTGTCTCTTGTGTACATTCAAAATCAAAAAAGGCTAATTTCACAATAGGGTCTTTTTTATTTACTTGTTGAATATAGCATTGATGATTATTCAAGTCACAATATTGTTCACAATTCTTACATGTTGAATGACCACATATATGTTTAATTTTGGTCTCATAATGTGTGTTACATTCTTTGCAATAATGAATCTTATCACAAGTAGATTTTAAATGATGGTCATAACAATCCTTATTAAAAAAATATCGATCACATTTGTCACAATATATTTTATGCATCAAACTTTTATTTTGTCGATTTTTCTTATCTTTAAAAATACATTTACTACTTTTGCAACGCGTGCATGATTTTGAACGAGTATCCAAAAATGCAATGATGTTTGTGATTGGTTCGTAATGTTTTTGAATAGGGTCATAACAAATATGATACACATTTTTATTTTCGTCATATATTTGATCATCACTATTGAAAGGATAGATTTTTACTTGTCCACATACACTATTTTCTTCATATACAATAATGTGTGAATTTAATATTTTCTCATATATTGGAATGTCTCTCAAATCAATTTGCTTATGAGACTCAATACCGACCAATTTCCTTATTTGATTTCCTAGTTTTAATCGAGTTGACGGTCTTGTGAATTTGGTTAACGTGTTCCAAAATGTTTTATTGGTTTCTTTACAATGTAAATGTTGCAAAATGGCTAGAGAAATATCAAAACATTGATTATTATTATTGTTCAATGTAATACAACTTTTCTTTTTGAATCGTTCTTCTTTATTTCTCGATTGTGGATTTGAAGAACCCCCTTTAATAGCTTTAACGGTGTGGACGAAAAGAGTAATACTTTTAATAAATCCATGTTCTTTTAATTTTTCACTTTGAGCTATTTTTTCAATAGCTTTTTGTAAATTTTCAGGATGATATCCTAAATAAATGTCATCGTTTTTTATTACATAATTATCTTCAAATTGTAACTCAAAGGATATCAATTGTTTGTCATCACTTGATGCTTCGGGAACAAATCTCCGTAAACCTTTTATTTCAAAAAGATTAAAATCTATTGGACCGTAGATATCTTTTCTAGTTTTAAATTTATCAATATACTCGGTGCGTTTGGTTTTTTTAATTTCTTTGATATTTTTAATATCAGTTTTTACATTATTTACAAATTTGTTAACCTTTTCATTTTTCTTCTTATTTATATTTTTTCGTGAAATTTCACGGTATTTTTTGAAAGTTTCGGATTTTCCATTGTATTTATCTTTAATTTTTGTTTTTAACGATTTTTCATAATCATTTTTTGTAATAAATGTTTTAGATTTTTTTCTTCCATTTATTATTTTAAAACTTTCTACAATATCTTTTAAATCAGCAAAATCTTTTCTAGTTTTTGCATCCTTCATTTCAATGTTTAAAAGTTTCCATTGTGTAGGTGTTAATTTGATATTTGAGGTGTTGAGTTTGGACATGGGTGAGGCTTTTATAATATATATATAAGATTATTTCTTTAAGCTCAATTGGGTTAGTACTTTGCACTCAAAATCTACAACAATTTTGAGTATTGTGTTAATAGTTCATATTGTTTAGGTATGTCGAATGATGATTTTTTTAAAGCTTGAATCATATCATCAATAGTGATATTGTATAATTTGACGGAATTTGCTTTGATGGGCAAACCTCTTTTGATTCGTAAATTTAAGATACGTTGTTTTAAAACTTTATCTTTATTATTTTTATAATGTTTTGCGACATCTAAATTATTCTTTTCACTCGATTTTTTATAATAAGTATTTCCAAACTTTGAAATAACTTTCTCCATATATATTGGATATAATATAATAACCAAAAATATTTTTAAATTGTTTAAGTTATATAAAAATGGATATTTTAAACAATTCATGTGATTTTCAAGCATTTGTTTCAGGAATTATTCTTATTATAGGGTCTGTTTTTACGGGAATTAGATATAGTCGATGTGAAACAATTAATTCCCCATGTATAAATTGTAAGAGGAAAATATTAGAACAAGAAGAAAATACTAATAATGTTTAGAAATATTAATTTCTTTTTATATCTATTATATTCTAATTAAAAATAAATAATGGGTTATAAAAAAGGTGAAAAAATTACAGATGAAGCCACTTTAGAAAGATTGAAAAATGCAAGATTGAAAGCTTTAGAAGTAAGAAAATTGAAAGCCGAAGAAAAGAAAAATATCAAAATTGCAAAAGATCTTGAAAATCAAAAAGAAATATTAGATGCAAAAGAAGTAATAAAAAATCACCGGAAACCGGAAAAAGACGAAATTAAAGTTGAACCAGAAGTAAAAAAAGAAGTTGTGAAATATAAAAAAAGTACAAAGAAAAAACCAAAAGTTATTATTGAGGAAATACATGAAACTTCTAGTTCTAGTGAAAGTGAACCGGAAGTTATAGTTAAAAAGAAAAGAATTTCCAAAAAAAGAAATAATAAAAATATAGATAATAGCCCTCAATCACCTAAACAAACAAATACTCATTATGATAAAGCTTATAGAAGTTTATTTCCTGAATTATAATATTAATAGAAAACTTGAATGTTACAAACTCAAAAATTAAAAAATAAAGATTACGAAATTAAACTACCAAAAGGTGGAGCATTCAATATAAATACAGACAGTGATTTTATTAATATGCATGCCGTTATTCTTGCAGTGGCAAAAAGAGGAGTAGGTAAGACTTGCAGCTTTTCTAATTTATTAAGATTAATGAAAAAGAATAATGCTTTAGATAGATTGATTTTGGTGAGCCCTACATACCACAATAATTCACATTATTTCAAAGATTTACCATTGGACAATGAAGATATATTGGAACCTTCAATTGAAGCTCCCCAAAAAATAGAAGAAATTCTTGACACCGAAGCTCAAGAATACGAAGAATATCATGAAAAGTTAAAGAGATGGAAGAAATTGAATAAAATGTTAAAAGATAAAACTAAATCAATTCATGATATTCCAAATGAATTATTGATTGAATTTGAGGACACCATGTATAACCCACCTGAACATAAATATAATGGGAAAAAACCGGTTATTGTGGTATTATTTGACGACGTACAAGGAAATGACATTATGTTACCAAGAGCTAAATTAAATCAACTTGTAACTACTCACCGTCATAAAGGTAAATTAAAAAATGGTGCCTTGGGAGTTACTTTATTATTTGCAACACAAAATTACACGTCAAACCAAATGGGATTAAATAAATCAATAAGAGGTAACTTAACTCATTTATTAGTTTTCAAAAATAAAAATATTAAAGAATTAGAAAAGATTGCGGAAGAATGTAGTGGTGAAATAAATCAAGATACCTTTTTCCAAGTTTATAATAAAGCTATTCAAAATCCACATGACTTCTTATTTATTGATTTACATAAAAAGAGCACACATCCAAGTGGCTTTAGAAGGAATTTTAATGAATTTATTATCCCAAATACTTTGGAATAAATGAAAAACAATTAATTAAAAAAGTTTTACACAATTCTAAAAAATTCTGCCGACATAGTCTTTTTCAGCGCGAGATTCTGTGTAAGATAAACTATTTCAGAAATTATTATAAAATTATTTTTTTGGAATTATTTTTAAGCGTAAAGCGAAAAAAGGCAAAATTAATTACCAAAATTTTAGAATATGAATTATTTTTGCATAAAATTTTTATGGCAATTCATATTCGATATAAAAAAGAGTTTTGGAAAGAATTTTTTTGGAAAAATAATTTTTTGCGACTTTTATGGACATTTTTCGATAAAATAGGCTATTTCATAATATTCAGGGCTAAAAACCGACATGAAATATAATTGTTTTCAATTTTTTGACTTTACAGTGAGATTCCTCGCAAAATTTTACGTATAATACATGTGCGGTGCTAGGGGGTGTCATATGATGTCATACATGTCATACTGTCATACTAGAGTTCCCAGGGAAAAAGGTAGCGGAATTTTAAGTTCCTTCGTTTTCACCGTCGACTGACAGCGCGCGCGACTCGATTGTAAAAAGAGGCTTTCGTTCGTTTCGACTACCGCGCGCTCGATCGAGCGATTTACGATTTACGATTTACGAACGTTCTGTTTACGATTTACGTTACTTCAAAAGCCAATGAAACGCGTGTATTTTATTTTAACGTAATCTCATTGGACATTGAAGTAGCAAGTAACGTAAATCGTAAATGGTACCATCGTAAATGGTAAATGAAATGCAAACTGAAATGTAAACGAAGCTTTTCAAAGGCATTTTGGCGGCGCAAGAGCAACGAGCAGCAAGAAGCTCACTGAAAAGGTAATATTTATGGCACTGTTTATTGATGATGAAGCCTGTGAGGATCTTGTGTTAAGCGGGCAACAAAATGAGTTGCCTATTCCAATAGAGGGTGACCCAGAAGAGTACATACCTAACCCAAAAAATCCGGAGCAGTTTTACAACTTTCATCGGGAATATACTCCGCCTTTTCCCACACGCCCTAAACCTGAGTTAGGCACTGCTAATGCCCGGTGTCCAATAGTTATAAAAAAACGCGTTATGGGCAGACTTATTACCGAACGTTGTGGAGGCAAAGCCAACGGCTGGAACGGTTTTTGCAGTTACGCTCACTGGGCATTATTTCAAGAACTTGTATCTGTTAATTATTCAAAAGCTATTTACATCCGTTTGCCTACAGCTTTTGAGCCGACCGATTACCCACCGATTTGTGACGACCTGTGTCAACTGTTTGTAGATGCGCTTGACTATCAAAAAGCGGAACAAGTAAAAGTGACTGACAAAATTACGCTATCAGCCCTCCAACACTCCAGCGACGCATCTTTTCAGGCATTGCAAAAAGCAAAGGACCTTCAAAGTAACTCTGCTCAACAACGCGCCGAAATGCGTAATCGGAACACGCTTCAAAGACAGGCGTTTTCGCTTTCTCCTCCACCTCACCCTAAACGGATTTCACAATCGCCTACTACTCAAGCACCTTCGCCTTCTGTAGATAAGCGGTTGGCAGAGCTCGAGAAAAAACTTGCTGAGCTGTCTACTGAAAATGCCGCATTAAAAAAAGAAAATGCGGCACACGAGAAAGTGAGACAGTCGCTCGTTTCAAGACTAGCTGTAAGTAATGAAACAACAACTAACGAGGTAGAAAGCGGTTTAGCCGATTACGATGCGCTTCTTGACCCTGACTCATAGACAGTGTTCTTTTGTGTGCGTGCAGAAACATGGCGGCATCCGGTGCTGCTTCTGGTTCAAGGAACAAAAGAAAGGCTTCACAGGAACCTAGTGACATATTTGTTAAACACTCTGAAATAGTTTCAATGTATTTGCAGCACTACGTCACAGGTGCACAATACTGGGAAAAGCTTTGGGGGCATCTTGAAGGATATGTTGACTGTGAAACGTTTGAACAGTTAAAAACAAAGTTAGCACAAGGTCAAAGTGCACAAGTTGCCGATGCTCCTTCCGATTTTGTTAGAACCACGTTAGAGAACCACACTATTGAGGTGGAAAGCTTAGGTGAGAATATGGAAGAATTAAGGTCTCAAGTTGAAGTTTTGACTCGTGTTAACACAGGTCTTTCCCGGAAAAATACCATTCTAGAAAGCAAGGTGGAAAGCCTTGTGGCGCTCAATGCCGACCTCCAAACCCGGCTCAAAGTTGTGGAGGACTTGGCTGAATCTTTTGCAGTATTGTACCCTACCAAAGCCGAGGTTAGAAGTATGATAGATAGTTAAGAAGAAGTATGATAATAGGTGACATAGACACCTTGTACAATATAATAATATGATAGTAATATAGATACAAAATATTTGAGAGTGCCTTGCCTTGTAATGTTAGTTTACTAAAGTAGAAATAAACAGTATAATAGATAAATAGTTTATAAGTGATATAGTTTGTACAATATTAGGATATAGTTAACTTATTCTTACCTTAAACATTTTTGCAGTTTGCATATTAATACTAGTTAATACTTAATACCATCAATGCAATATATCAATCATTAGAAGGTGTGTTTAATAGGATTTTCCTATTATCAAAATCGTATTATATTATTTTGACCGGATAGATTGATAAACTAATTAATTCGTAAATTGAAAAGTGCTATGTATATCTAGAATTTATGTTTGATTTACATAGAACTTAATCAGTTTCAAAAGCTAAAGTAGAAGTACGGAAAGTTTTGAAAGGCTAATTTTATTTGATTCCGGAAGGCGAATTTCATTATTTTGACCGTATAAAGAGATAAACTAATCTATTCGTAAATTGAAAAGTGCTATGTATATCTAGAATTTATGTTTGATTTACTAAGAACCGAATCAGTTTCAAAAGCTAAAGTAGAAGTACGGAAAGTTTTGAAAGGCTAATTTCATTTGAGTCCGGAAGGTGAATTTCCATTATTTTGACCGTATAGATTGATCAACTCATCTATTCGTAAATTGAAAAGTGGTATGTATATCTAGAATTTATGTTTCATTTACTAAGAACCGAATCAGTTTCAAAAGCTGAAGTAGAAGTACGGAAAGTTTTGAAAGGCTAATTTCATTTGAGTCCGGAAGGCGAATTTCCATTATTTTGACCGTATAGATTGATAAACTAATCTATTCGTAAATTGAAAAGTGCTATGTATATCTAGAATTTATGTTTGATTTACTAAGAACCGAATCAGTTTCAAAAGCTAAAGTAGAAGTGCCGAAAGTTTTGAAAGGCTAATTTTATTTGAGTTTGGAAAGCGAATTTCATTATTTTGACCGTATAAAGAGATAAACTAATCTATTCGTAAATTGAAAAGTGCTATGTATATCTAGAATTTTAAAACCCTAAACTCATCCATCTTTAATATCTTGTTGTGATAATGAAAATAGCCAATTATTGATTGTTTATTATCCTTTTCATCATGGTAAGGGGTATGGTGTAATGGGCATTTTCAAAAACATTTTCAAATGATAATAAATAAATATACAAAATGATATTCTTCCTTTGATATACTTTTATAAACAACCCATTACCCGCTACCCAATACCTTTTATGTAAATAAACAAATAAATTTATGTTAATCTATGTTTATATAATCTCTCACATTCTTCATACCTATCTTCTTTATATCCATGTATTTATTCTAACAATTTATATTTCCATGCAAATTTTGTAAAACTCACTATCTAATTCAACCCCTATGTATTTTCGATTATTGTTTTTACAAGCAATTAAACTAGATCCAATACCCATAAAAGGATCACAAACAAGGTCATTTTCATGTGAATATGATTTAATTAAATATTCCATTAATTCTATTGGTTTAGAACATGGATGTTTACTTTTGTAATTTCCGTTAGAAAATTTCAAAACTGATTTTGGATATCGATAACCGTCTTCACATTTGGTCGGTAATCTAGCGCAATGTTTGGTATATATATTCGTAGTATTTGCACTAGATTTAAAATATGGCTTTCCGGGCGTTTTTTGCGGGTTAAATGTAGGTAGTCTTTTATAAAATATATAAATCATCTCGTGACTTCGCAATGGCATTTGATTTGCATGAAAAAATCCTAAAGATATACTCTTAAAATATACTAAATCATATCGAAACCATGCTTTATTACTTTCAATTATCTTATGTCCAAATTTAGTTGTGGTTAGAAAAATATAACATGTTTTTTCTTTACCTATACGCTTCAAATGTTTCCACAATAAATTTAAATCAATTATTTCTTTATCCCATTTACAAGCGGTTTGGTTATAAGGTAAATCTAATACAAATAAATCTACGGAATTATCATTTATTTTGGGGAAAATATCGAAACAGTTTGCATTATGAATTTCAAACATTAAATTATTAAATTTATTTATTTATTTTATACTAAACAAATTCTAAATGAGACCGCAATTAACCGACGCGTACACAAAACAACAATGTTTAAAAATGATGGATATAACACATAAAGTACCAAATTCTCAAAAAATGTTTAAAAGTTATGGCAATCTTTCTAAAAATAGCTATAGTATGACCGTACCTAGTTCAAATCCTGAATTATTTTATTTTGATCTAACAAATTCTCCTATAAATCCTATGCATTTGACTAAAGAATTAAAACATGATTTTGATTTTCCAAAATATATTATGCAAGAAGAGTTTTCTTCACAATCTACTCCAATAAGTTTTGAAGAAGAAGAAGAATTGTTGAGTGAAATTGACACTGAAGAAATTAATTCAGGTTTGAAAAGAATGCGTGAAGATTTTTCTCCATCTCCGTTAAACACACCCGAAAATCAAGGTGAATCTGGTCCTTCATCAAGGACAGTTGTAAATCCACTATTAAGACAAGCATTATCTTTTTCTTTAGCAAGTGATACAGACATTATTACCGGTGTAAATCGAAGAAACCCGACGTCTCCTAATAGAAATTTCTCACCGGCAAAAACACGTTCACGTACTACTAATAACAATTAAAAATTTTATTACTTCTTCTCAAAAACATTTGTTCGGGGAAATTTATATTAAAATGAAATTATTAATTTAATAATTTATGAATACATTTTGTGATAATAATCCTTCAAATATATTTTGTCAAAAAGCGAAAATTGTAGATGACACAAATTTTAAAAGTAATGATTTTAAATTTGAAAATAATAAAAGTAATAACAAAGATTCCACTCCGTTTGAGAGAATTCCAAAAATTAAAAATAATGATTTTACATCCCAAAAAATAAAAAAACAAACGGCGGAACTATTGAATGCAATACATGCAGATTTCAAAAATATTCCAAATCAAGCAATAAATAATTTTCTTGGAAAAAATACAATTAAATTTGATAATCCTACTCAAAAAAAATATGCTTTAGCTGCAAATTCAGCCTATGCATTTAGTTACGATAATAAAGCAAAATTAAATAAAATAATGAGAGAGCTTCCAAATTTTCAAATAGACCCTACATTAAGCGGGAGAAATTCGGTTACATTAGTTAATTCTATAAATAAAGAAGTAATCATAGCATATCGTGGAAGTGACGCTGAATTTTACAAATTAGAAACCATTTCTAAAAACCCTAATAGATTAAGTAATTTTGAAGATTGGTATGTGAATTTATTAACAACTATAGGCAAACAACGCACAACTCAAAGATATAACGAAGCATCCCAAAGATATGAAAATGTTTCTAAAAAATTTGGAAATAATTACAAAATTTCGGTAACGGGCCACTCAAATGGTTCCGGTCAAAGCAATTTTATTGCCGAAAAATATAATGTCGAGGGTCATCATTTTAATCCAGCTATTAATCCATTGCAAAAACCGGTAAACACACCAACGGAAAAACAATATGTTTATTCAACGGAAGGAGATTTAGTTTCATTACCGGCAAGAATTAAACCACATCCAAATTCTAATTATGAAATTATTCATGTCAATCCAAAACAGGGAACTGAAAATGATCTTGTAAAATTACATGATATAGAGCAAATGTATACCGAAAATTATCCCCAAACCGAAAGAGTTTCCACGGCAAGATCTAGATTTGGTTTCGCAAATGCTATAGGCGGTTCAGTTATGGGTGGTTATTTTGGATACTATCAACCAACAAATTCTAAAGATGAACATTATTTTAGAACGACTCAAGGTGTATTAGAAGGTGCATTGTTAAACGAAGCGCCCCCTATTAATTTTACAGATTTTATGGATACAATGGGAGTTAAAGAGACTTTAGAAGAAAATAATTATTTACGGAAATATTTAGGGTTGCATCCAATTGAAGAAAAAAATATAGAAAAAGTCCCTAGTTATGACCCAATTACCGAAAAAATTAGAAAAATAACGGGTAGACAAAAGCAAGATAAAAAGTTATTTTCGCCTACAACCGGAGTAAGTTATGAAAATAGAAACATAAATTCAGGTAATTTTAAAAAGGGAATTAAATATGTCGAGTATGACGGCAGTAATTCAACACCTATAAAAGTCGGTGTAATAAATCCATAAAATATATAATATAAAATGGCAAATTGTAAATATAAAACTGTAAAAATTAAAAAGTCTACAAAAAAAGATAAAAAATTAATGGCAATTTTTGATAATTTAAAAACTGTTCATTTTGGTGCAAAAGGATATTCAGATTTTACAAAAAATAAAGATATAAAAAAAAAATCAAATTATCTTAAACGTCATAAGTCTAATGAAAATTGGAATAAATGTTATACCGCAGGGTCACTTTCTAAACATTTATTATGGGGTGAAACAACTTCATTAGAAAAAAATATTAATAAATATAAAAGAACATTTAATTTAAAATGAATATAGAAAAAAATCTTTTAATTGTGGAAGCCGAAAGAATATTCAAAAATATTCCCAAAGCACATATTGAACTTATAGTCGATGATTATTTAAATAGAACCGAATATTACACTGAATTAGCCAATGGAAATATCGAAATTTCTAAACCAAAATTTAGGGACACGGAAGCAAATATTAAAAATCAATCTTTTATTAGTATAGATAATGAATAATATAATTTCATCACGAACTATATATTTAAATAGTGAAGAAAATTCGGCAGGTGATTCTCGAAGAATAGATGTAAATATACCTACAGCTTTATTAAATTATAGAGCTACAAGTAAATTACGTGTTGTTTTGAATTCCTTTTCGGCTGCTAAAACATGGTACACTATTAATAATTTTAATGGAATATTCTTTATAGGTAGAACAAATGATGATAAATTATTCCCTGTAGAAATTCCTTTTGCAAATTATACAGAATTAGCTCAATTAAAAACAGTTTTAAGTACAAATATAAAAGCAGTTTTAGATAATGAATTTGCATATACCGGAACGGTTACCGTAGAATATAATGGTAACCCTATAGATTATAAAAATAAGTTTAAAATTACTTTATCAATTGCAGTTCCGAATATTAAGTTTGTTTCTTTTTCAGTTAGAAATGAATTCTATGCAAACAATCCTTTGCAAGCTGAACTACAAACTAAAGTTATAGGTCCAAGCAAATATAACGACGCCGACGAAATTTTAGGCGGGCGTGTAAATAGACAAACTAACAATTTATCAAATGTTTCTCAATTAATTGATTTATTCGAAATAAAAACAGCGGACACCATATTCGAAAGTTATTATCCTTGTAATTTGCAAACAAATGATGCACTATATTTGCGAATATCAAGTTTGCCTACTAACAATGTTGAGTCTACAAATTTATCCGCTATAAGTAGTGATAGCACTTCTTTAATTGCTAGCGATATTTTTGGTAAAATTCTTTTACAAAATGACTTGACTACAAACTTTATAGATTTTTTAAATCCAAATGACAATTTTGCTATTGACATTTCAGGATCACAATTGACTGAATTAAAATTTGTCTTGACCGACTCTAAAAACAGACCCATACCTTTAGTTTCCCCGACGGAAGCAAGGGACGGAAGTATAAGTTATTCTATGTCAATAATTATCAAAGAACTTTCACAATTTTAAAATTTTTTATTTATGTTACTAATATATTATATATAAAACAATGTCTTTACCATTAAGTTTAGCATATGCTCTTCAAAAGGTTTCCGGGTATAGCACGAATTATTACCGTCTTGAAACTACAAACCAAGATACCGCAACAAATAATTCTACAATAACTTTGAATCTTCCTTCAAACGTAATTATAAATTTAAAATCACTTGCCATGCATTGCGAAGCTCGAGCAAACGAGGCTGATATTACCATTCCGGGAGGTGCTGATTTTTTGAGAACAATGCTTCCAAATGGTTTAGAAAAATTAATCTCTCGGGTAGAATGCACGGCTGGAGGTGTGCAAATCCAGAGTGGTTATAATGGTTATAGCACCGTCGCTACGGTTCTAGACAATTTACAAACTACTTTAAATAAAGAAATTAGTTATCAAAGAGTTTTACAAAACCAAGAAATTGAAGTGACCGACCTTAATTATTATAAAACATTTCGACCTTTTATAATTCAAGAATTTAGAAGCTTTATAGGAGAGAGCGAGCCGAGTTATTTAGATACATCTCTTTTGCCACCTATTCAACTTCGATTTTATTTGCATGGGCCCGAAGTTTTAGGTGTTGTTCAAAATAGCTTGGGATTAGGAAATGGTTTAAATAACAACGGTCAACAAGCTTTAATTTCAGGTGGAAGATTTACTTTACAAAAACTTTATTTTACAATTGAAACTATCACCTTCTCAAATGGAGTCTATGATTCGGCAGTCGACGCAAAATTAAAAAGAGATGGATTTCTTGAAATTCCGTTCAAGAATTACTATTCTTTCACATCTTCACACGACGGTATGAGTAAATCTACACGATTTAGTTTAAGTTCTCAATCGATTGATGAAATATATGCTGTTCAACGTATAGGGGATTATCAAACCAAATCTCTTGGTCTTGTGCAAATCGACAATAAAATCGGTCCTACTTATATACCGAGTTATTTTGACTTTAAATCTGGAAGATTAGGAAGTGGACAATTCAATGTGAATAATCTTTATATTCCAAATTACCGAAACGATGCATTAGGATATTTCAATTCGATGTGTGTTGCAAAAGCCGACCAATACATGACTAAATGTGGATGCAAAGTCAATAGTTTTGAGGACTGGGTGAACCATTATTTCACTTTTATGGTTCGCTTAAATATGCCTAGTGATATGGGCGTAAGAAATTTATCAGGTCTCGATAGTCGCAGTCTTAACACTATGATGTATTTAGAGACTAGTGAAGGCACAAACACAACTGAACAAGTATTAACTAATAATGAAGTGTTTGTATTTTGTGCATGTACAAGTGTTTTGCGCGTAGGTGTGGGACGTATGATTGAATTGATTGTTTAAATGTTTTATTTATTAATATAAATAAAAAAATAATGAATAGATTTCAACCAAATGACTCGGCAACAAGTTTGGGTGAAAGTATAGGTCAAAATAAAGCTGAATTACCACCATCTCTAATGCAAATGTCCGGGTTTAGACCACCTTCTATGCAACAATTGCCTTGTAAATCGATAAGTGACATAACTTTACCCCCAGCCAAAATTTCAAATGTAAATGAATTAGCTGGATATAAATCTTATATTTTTGGACATGGAGATAAACCAACTTTAAAAACTTCAATGTTTACCTTTCCCGAACATCCATTAAATAATCCTATTTTAAAACCCGCAAATTCTTTCTTTGTGTAATATTATATACAATGTCGTCTTTTGGAAAAGAATTGATTTTAAGCAAAACTATAAATGTGGGTACCGGTATGATTATTGGAGCATACAATCAAAATTCAGGTGACCAAGATAAGCTTTTACATATATTTCCTACTGATCGAACTAAATATATATGTGATGTTCGATTTTTTGCACTACCCGTGTCAACTGATGATGCTACTTTTGTAATAGATGGCGTAACAAGAAATTTACAAGGTGGACAAGTTTATAGAGATGCTACAAATGTTTTAAAAGTTTTCCCCTAAAATTTTTATAACGTATAATATATATGAGTTCTTTCGGCAAAAATGTATTTCTTACAACTTTAAACAATGTGGCAGACCCTGGTCCTAATCCTACCGTTCCCGACCCATTAACAATTAATCAATTAAATGTAAATCAAATTGGAGATAACTCAAATCCTTGCCAAACAATTCATATGGCTTCAGATTTTTTATACCGTGGAGATATTTCATTTATTGACAATTCTGATGTAAATAATCAAAGAGAATTCATGAAATTACAAACTGATGGTGATTTAAATTTGGTTAATAATATTAATTTTTATGATTTCATTTTGAACAATCCTGCAAGTAAATCAAAATTTTCGATAGGTTTAGATGAACTTGATAGTTCTTTTGAAATTAAATCTTTAGATCCTGTTTCTCAAACGAGATTGAAAATAGGAGACAATGGTATAAATGAATGGTCATTTATGCAATTAACGCTCGACACCGAACCACTTGGAGCAGGTGTACTTTTAAATGATGGACCTTTAATTTTAAACACCGGTGATATCACTTTGAATTCTGGAAAATTTATTGGTGACGGTTCTTTGCTTCAAAACCTTCCTTCCGGGGCTAACCAAAATTTACAATCTGTTACCGACCAAGGAAGTACAACTACCACAAATGATATTTCTTTTACGGGAACCGGAAAACTTATAATAAATCAAGAAGAATGTGATGGAAATTTATTTAGAATTAAAGCGGGCACAGCGGGTAACGGGTTGGTCTCTATTGGCGAATCGACTCAAAATGATGGTTTTCCAAATGCAAACCGTTCGGTTTTGATAGGCAGAAATAGTGGGGCTTTTAATTGTTTGAACGATTCAATATGCATAGGCAGCGGAGCCGGCAACAATCAATGTAATGCTTTCGTTGTGAACGTTGGGGACGACGCAGGGCAAAGCTTTGCTTCCGTGAATTCAGTCAATATTGGCAAATTCGCTGGGGAATATTTGGCTGGCGAGAATTCTATTAATATTGGTGCTTTGAGCGGTCAAAATTCTTCACAAAGTGCTACGGCTATTGATAATACAATAATTTTGAACGCAAGCGGTCTTGAACTTAATGCTGGGGTAAATAATTCTTGTTATATTAGACCTATCCGAGCAAGTCCTGATGTTAGCTCTGAAAGTTTACAATTATATTATGATTCTGCATCAAATGAAGTTAGAACCGGTGCAATAAATTCTGGAAGTATTGGTTCATTAAGTCAAGTTTTGGCTGTCGGTAATTCTGGAAATAACATTAATTTAAGCGGAGATTTGGATTGTAGTGCTATACGACTTGTAAGTAGCATAGACTGGGCATATACAACGCCAACATCATCATTGACGACCGTAGGAATTCCTTTGACAGGTTTGACAAATGCATATACGGCAACATTACCCACAAGTCCGGTTCCTCATACAGGTGATGTATTTACTTTTAAAAATAATACCGGAGCTACAATAAATGCTGGTGATATTGTTCAATTTTCTGATGATTTTTCAGATGTAAATGGTATAAAAATATATGCAGCTTCGGCAAGTCAATCTAATCAAAATTGTATGCCTATAGGAGTTTGTGTTCAAAATGCAACAACCGGAAATTCTTGTTTTGTTTGTACAAAAGGATTCACAACTTGCAAAGCTATTGATGGAAGTTATGTTAAAGGTCAAATGTTAGCTTGTGCTTCGGGAGGTTCAGTCAATTCTTCACAAATTACTACAAATAATGTTGGAATTATTGGCGTGTGTATGGAAAGTAAAGTTATAACAACTCCGGGTTCGGGTTTATTGGTTTGGATTAAACCTGATTTTAAATTATAAATTTATATCTTATATTTATTCTATATCATAAAATAAAAATGGCTTCTTTTGGTAAAGATTTGATTTGTAAAAATCTACAATGTACAACCGTTAATGGACAAACTTACAACCCCGTTCAAACTTCAAAATGGGCTGAAACACCCGCGGTTCCCGGCGGTGCTCCTGCAATTCTTTCTCCGGCTACGGCTAATGCAGATGTTACATTGAACGGAGTATTAAGTGCAGAATCTACCATTACAACGGGCGTTTCGTGTACCACGGCTCAGGCGGACACTTTAATTTTAGTTGATAAATTGACTTATGCACAATGTAAAAAAGGATTGATTGAAAGTGGTCAAGGAATGAGAATATTAAAATTTGACACCTCATTCATAAATTATTTTGATTTTACATTATCAGCGGCTGATCACAATATGACGGACCCCCAAGTAGTTCTTACAAAATTCAAAGTTCAACATAGTATTGCAAATATCAATAACGTTATAGGTACACAATATATTGTAAGAATTTCAACTATTAATGTTACGGGAAATACATATAATATGTTGACCGGTACAAGTATTCTTGCTCCAAATAATGTTGAAGCATATTTTCAATCAGGCGAAAATACAATTTTAACAGTTGGTTTACAATTTAGGTTTGTTATGGAATTGATTCCTATTCCTTACACAACAACTTTGATAGAAGAAGAAAATTTGGTAGTGTCGTAACTTTTAGATTTATTTTAACAAATTTACTATTTATTATTTTTATTATTTTTATTTTATTTATGATAAATTCTTTTTTAATTTTATCAAATTTATCATGTTTATATTTATTCCACCGGAAACTCTCACCGAACCGGATAAATTCACCGGAAGCTCACCGGAAGCTCACCGGACCGGATAAATTCACCGGAAGCTCACCGGAAAATTGACACGTCATCCTAGGGTTTGGAGGATAGTAGAATGTTGTAGGGTTTGCGGATAGGATTTTACCCCAACCCTAGGGCACAGCCCTAGGGTTTTTGTGGTGGGGGAAAATTCTGTCCGTAAACGCTACATCATACTACTCGGTGAGCCTTAGATGGAATGTGTTTTTTAGTAAATACTGAATATTCTCTAATGTAAATTGTGTATGTTTAACAGATAATGTCCATGAAGTGTCATATTTGCCAACTGCCTGGTGGCAAAGAGTGTGAAAAAATTGCTAGAGTCAAAATTACAATTCCTAGACTCGAATATGTTTACTCACTTGCTTATAATTCAGTTCTGACAAAAAGGCAGAATGTGTGCGGTAGAAGTGGGGAAGCCTTAGCAGTTCATTATTGTTGTTTCGTCTGTGCAGAAAATATGAAAACAATCTTGTCGACAAAACCTGAATATGAACTATTGTAATGACAGGAACAAAAGATGCCGAACATGTGTGAGGTGTGTATCATGCCCTTGTACCTGCTACGGTTTTCATCTCCACCTGTTGCGAGAAGACCTAGGAAAGTTGCCAAAGTGATCATATCGGGGATCCCAGTATCCTTAGCTAGGACTGTAAATTGGAACGTTCGAGTGCCCTCTCGTGCCCGTAGAGGCGTTCGACTTAATGTTCGTTGTTGGCACTGCTGTCTTGAATGTGCAGATGGTTTAGAACACACATTAAGACGATATTTTGGGGTCAATAATGTCAGATTTGAATTGATTTGAAACCGGGATTTGTGAACAGGAGTGTTTCGAATGTAAGAAGCTCGTAGATGCGGATGCATCCTTTCTGTGTACATTATGTGGCAACATATCTTGTCTTGATTGTGTGAATCCTTATATGTACAGTCATCCTGAAAAATATTACTTGATATGTTATTTATGTACAGAATTATCTGATTGATAGAAATATAGATTAACATAATCAACTTAAAGATCTATGACACACACGGTATGTGACTAAAATAATCACAAGATGCAATCCTTCATTAATCAGCACGATGTGATGACATCTGTCTTTCAAGAGCTGCGAACACATTTGGTATTTAAAAAGGGTCCAATATACGAAAGTGTTATGAATATTGATGATAAAGCTGTGAAAAGACGTGTGTACATTTTTAATGCCAATGCATTCTACAATAAGACTACTACAAAGTTACGAAAGATGTATCTCCGTCGTAATAAAAACGACAATGCACCTTTATTTCCCAAAGATTCTAAGACTTATAAAGAAAAGAATCTTTTATATAGTCTACCCGAGAACGTTCAATACATGATATTCAAATTATCTTTTGATAATGTCACAAAGGAATTGAAGGATATTAAAAGGCAAGAAAAGAGTCTAAGTCGTGTTATCAAAACAACTATACGAAACCGTCGTACTTCGACGGATGATTATAAAGTAGGAATTAGAGACGGTATAATGAACACCGTCGAATCGAGAACGTTGCGACTCTACATGAAATTGAAATGGCATTCTGAAAAGTGGAAGAAAGAAATCTATTTGTATGGAAATGGAAGATGGAATTATGCTAGAACTAGACGTGTCGTAGTTCGGAATGAGATATTGACTATATGGTGTAGTACGATGTGTATAAAATGTATGACTGTAAAAGAATTAAAATGGTTCTGCAGAGAAAACAGATTAAAGGTCTCTGGACGGAGAATACAATTAATTCATAGACTTCAGGCACTTTGAAATGTCATATATGTTAATATCGTTTATGCATTATATACTTCTACTCGCTTGTATCTTATTTCGATCTGTTCCCACTGACATCTGGAATCATATATTTGCATGTGAATTGTGTCAAAGCATAATAGTAAGAGAGTGTGGAGAAAACCCCTAGAGTCCCCGATATTTTGTGTTCAACATGTTTGATTCTGGAGTAGGTTTCTTGTCATCAAATGAATTCAAAACCTTGATAATAAATAAAAATATCAAAGTTGATACGATAGACTGTTCAATATCTTTTGTGGCCGTGTATGAAATAGAACACAAGGATAAGAATCTC
The DNA here is from genome assembly GCA_001247695.2 of Cymbomonas tetramitiformis. Taxonomy (NCBI): domain Eukaryota; kingdom Viridiplantae; phylum Chlorophyta; class Pyramimonadophyceae; order Pyramimonadales; family Pyramimonadaceae; genus Cymbomonas; species Cymbomonas tetramitiformis. The sequence continues at coordinate 24,000 of LGRX02005340.1, forward strand.
CATATAGTGTTTTCGAATAAAGGCTTTACTATCTCGGGTGTTTTGAAATTATTTGCACCCATCGTTCCCTGATATAGAGTTAATATTGCGATGATGTAGAGATTATTATTGATAAACTTTTCAATTCCTTGAAATCGATCTTTCATACATTAAACGTAGGAAAATTTTAAGATAAAGTCCACATAAAGACTACAGATACGTAGGCCGTAAGAAGAACGATGCATCTGTTATACGATCTTCCTGAAAATTGTCAATACCAGATCTACAAAAATGTATTCTCGAATGATTGTTTGCAAGAACTAAAAACGTTTGATAAAAAGCCAATCACCGGTCCATTACACGAACGTGCATACTATCGGATCAGTTATGCACCAAATCTTTCATTCGATGAAAGATTTGGAATTGCGATGGATAAAGTGACTGCTGAATTTTACAATTATACGACGTCGGACATACGGGTATATAATTATATATGGGACGGAACAGATGATCACTCACACGAACCATTGTTCCCAGATGTTTGATTTATGTAATAACTTTCTTGACACTTCAAATCGATTTGTATATAAATATATGAATATATATTATGCTATTTATATTGATTACTTTGATTATTTTGATATCTGTCAACAAATGTATAGTCAATTATAAAGAACGTGAAAAACAAATTACTAAACATATATCCATCCATGATAAAATATTAGATTTTGGTTGCGGATCTTGTATTTTAACTAAGAATATGCGAAATTGTGGATATAATGTTATTGGTATGGATATTGCTGACATCAGTTCCGAAAAGTTTGGTACAAAACCTCAGTTATATGATGGAAATCGCATACCTTTTCAAAATGACGAATTTGATATTGTGATATGTTCTTTTGTATTACACCATATCAAAAATTATAGATCAATTCTATTAGAATTAAAAAGAATTACTAAAAAATATTTGATTATATTTGAAGATACACCTTATAACATAATAGATCGATATTTTACAAAATTACATTCAAAATCGAATCATGGGTCTTGTGTGGAGTGTTTTAATGATTTTGATACATGGGTACGAATTTTTAATGATATGAATATGCACATTGTATACACTGAAAAAATATCAAGATGGTCTTTTCCATTTTCAGCTCAACCATATATTTACATATGTCCTAAGAGACTTTTTGTTCTACAGAAAAGGTCCGAGTATATAATTTAATCAAATAAAAAGGAATAATATATCACTTAAAGACCTTTCGTTTATCAATTAGAAAAATCATGGATAATACGGTGATCACTTATACATGGTGCGAATGTGGAGAAAATCATCGTGACAATCAACAAATAGGCCAAATAGCAAATGTGGGGGAAGGATATACCTTATCAGATCTGCGAGATGTGATTGATTATGTCGATAAAGAATATAAATGTAAAACTTCATTATTTGATTTGAAAAAAATCGGTTTGATTAATGAAAACAACGAATCTTCAGAAATCAAAGATAAAAACGATAATATTGTTGAAGTAAAAGATGCATATTTTCTGGTTTTGAAAGGTTTATTACCACAAATTCTTTCAAAACATGGATTTACTTTGGATGATCTTAATACAGAAGTCCAAAGCAAATCGTGGGATTCGAAATATTTAGATCCAAATAAATATGAGGATCTTGTTGATGAAAATGGAAATAAGGTCAGGGATCTTGAAACCGGTAAAATTTTGAAAGATAAGAATCAAAGAGGTCGTGTGATGAATAAACATGCTAGATCCAATCACTGTATCGGATTGAAAGCTCAAAAAGCAAATTATCAAAAGGGTGAAGGAACGATTCACGCGTTTGATGAAATGCCAATAATGGGTATGTTAAGAAATGAATTTGGAAAATTTGGAATGAAATTTGAATTTGATGTAGCGGAAGGGAATCTGTATTCAGATGGTGGTAAAAAGAACACGGGTATAGGTTGGCATGGTGATAGTGAAAGAAGGAAAGTTCTTATGTTCCGATTGGGTATGAACCCGAGTATGCCTTTTTATTATAGATGGAGATATCAATGCAAACATATTGGTCGGTTAATGAAGTTTGATATAGATGCAGGCGACGTAATGATTATGAGCGAGTGGGCAGTTGGAACTGAATGGAAAAAACCTAGTTTAGTAACACTGGTACATGCGACCGGTGCGGAAAAGTTTGTCAAACCTAAAGTCCCTTTTTAAAAAACACTCGTGTGTGAAGAATTCCACTTAAAGACCACTAAAGGTAATAGTAAGTCAAAAGACGAACACCAAAAGAAAATATGGTAATGAATCAAAAGATCTCGATGATCTACTCTGAATACTATGAGATGGACATCTTTGTTCCATATGGAAAAGAGAAGAATCATCCGAGTCAATATGACAAATATGCGATCAGTGATCCTGATTATGATTGTGGAAATTGTAAATGTCACGGATTTCCATGTCGAAACTGTGCCCAATTCGTTTATGATGGAAAATTGGGACAAGGATTTCCGAAGATGACACCACCCAAAACCAAAAGACAATTACCTCTGTCACCGATAGCCGCTGAATTGTCTTACAAAAAAATAATCGGTAATCAAAAATGGGCTGATTTATCCGATGACGAACGTGATGATGAATCTTTCAAGTTCCGATGGTAATTTTCATATCTTTATTTTTGTATTATTTTTGTAAATATTTTCTTTAACATTTTTTATATCTTTTTTTGAAAATCATCATTCAAACACACTAATACGAGTTTTGTAAATATCTTTTTTTTTTGAATTATACGGGGGAATAATCCACATAAAGACTACATTTACGTAGGGTATACGAAGAGTACAATCAACACTTATACTTTTCTATCTCTTTTTAACAAAGACTACCAAAGCAATCCAACAATGGCGTATGTGTATGCTCGTGAGATTGCTCAAGAGATCCGTGAACATCCTATGTTTGACAAGAATGATGATACCCGATTCATTGCAGGGTACATCTATGAGATGATCATGGGGGACCGTGATGTGTCTGAAAGTGTATGGGAAAAAGTCTTGAGTCTTCTCTTTGAAGAACAACCAGTCAATCTGGTATACGATCTTCCAGAGGAGTGTCAAGTGATGATAAATAAAATTTTATACAAAAAGAATGTGGTGGTGAAAATACCGAAGGACCACAAGTTCAACCATGGGCCTTTGATAGAACGATATTTGAACTTGAAGTGTCAGCGAGTGGGGCCGAGGTACGGACACACGATAAGGTACCCGGAACATGAAGAGAACTATATGGAACGTATGCGAGAACTGATCAAGACCCTGTTCTATACCGATACGACAAGACAGATTAAGAAGACTCGAAAGAGGGCCCGAATGTATCGTACAGAAGTATGCAGGTCTCTGAGATATGGACCACCATGTGAGATTTAAAAAATGTGTAAATAAAAAAATAGGGAATGTAAATATTAGGTTGTATATATTAGTTTGTATATCAGGTATAAAAAAAAGTGCACAAAAAAAAAGTGTAACCACTCTCATAGCTTAATTGGTAAAGCAGACTATCAAACGATAGTCCGACGTGGGTTCAACTCCCACTGAGAGTATATCAATTTTGTATAAAGTGGGTTGTGATAATATATAGTATATATTATATTAATGAAATTTAAGTTTATTGATGGAGGTGCACATTATGGAGAATCTATTGATTGTTTTTTAAAATCCAATATTTCAAACAAAAACAAATATGAAATATATTCGTTCGAAGCGGATCCTAGAAATTACCAAATTTTAAAAAGAAATGTAGTTGAATATAAGAAAAATAACATTAACAATATATATATATTTGACTCAGCCATTTCAAATAATAAAAACACACATGTAGATTTACATGTTGCTGATATAGCAAATGAAGGTTCAAGTTTAATGAAAAATAAAATCACTGGAGGGTTAATCAATACAATTAGAATAAATAATACTCATTTTAAAGATTTTGTACTAAACAATATAGATATAGACGATTTTTGTATATTAAAATTAGACATTGAAGGTGCTGAATATGGTATATTTGAATGTATAGAAGAATACAATCTTTATCCTTATTTTAATGTATTATTAATTGAATTTCATAACAAAAAGATGAAACCTAAAATAAGTAAACATGTTAACAATGAAATTTTATCTAGATTAAAAAAACACAATATCCCTTTTATAATCGAAAATGATATAAAAGATTTTAAAGTCGGTAATTGGTTCGAGTCTATTAATGATATCATAATCAATTAAATTACTTAAATTAAGTGATCGCCGTACCTTACAGCACGTTGGTAACCTTTTTTTTAACACCAGTCTTTGCAATAATCCACATAAAGACTACTTTTACATAGGGTATAAGAAGAAACGACACTACAACATATTTCTAAACAACTTACATACAATCTACTTGAGAACGATGGCAATGGAATGTATAATGAATGTAAACGATCGATGGGTACCAACGGTTTGGGTTGGAATGTGGGAAGATGATTGTGGAAATCCATGTGTATATGTTAAAAACTATTCTGGAGAATATCTTTCTTGTCATGATGATGGAAAGCATGTATTCTGGCATGATGTAGAAGATGATGATGCATGGAATTGGGAAATGTGGTACCCAGAAGTTTGTGATGATAAGATTTTCTTGAAGTCTTACCATGGTACTTATATTGTACATGGTGAAGAACAAGTCATGTGGCAGACAGATGAACAGAGTAATGTGTATTTGGAAGATTTAGATATTGAATATTTTGAAATAATGATGAAAGGTGTTAACGAAGAAGATGAATCCGAAGAAGAGCCTCAACCAAAAAAGAAACCTACAAAAAATGCATATGACAAGTTTGTAGAAAATCATGTGAAATCCACCAAGAATAATAATGACACACAACTGTGCGCCATTACAGTTATTGCATAACTTTTTTTCCTCACGAAAATCCATCAGAAATCCGTGAGGACCGCGACTGAAAAAAGCCATCGCGCGAGGAGTCGAAAAGTTTGCGGTCCTCATGGATTCTCAGCAAATCGAACAGGAGTCAGGAGCCGCCTGGGTTGCATAACTTCAGATAACTCCTCGCGAAGAGCTGTGATGGCCGTCGACACGTCAGAAAAGATAGTAACGGTGCCGCGGGATCGAAAATTCCGGGTTTCGGCGTCAGGGTATTAATTTTCGTGGCCGCAAAAATGAAAATTTGCGCCCCAGGTCTTTTCAGACCTACTGGTATGCGTCTAAGGAAGCATACCGGTGGTTCCATGCTGTCCAGTTGTTGTTAAGTTACAAGAACTGAAGCAAATCTTCGCATCGGGTGTGATTTGGCTCGCTCTACCCTCCGAACCGAACGCTCAATCGAGCATCCGCTATACCCCACTCGCTCGTGGGGTATATCGGATGAGTGCAATCGATGCGCAAGAGTCTCAGCATTCCATTTCTGTTTTACTTTTGTTAACGCGGTCAGCGAGGCGAAAGTTATCGCGGCGAATTTGGAGGCGAATTCGCTTTTGCGTGAAAACACATACTCCCGAAACCGGGCGCAAGTTGCCCGCTTGAGTGGAATCTGAAAATGTGAAGAATGCGTTAGCGGATCCTCAGACTGTTGGTACCTACTTGGTACCAACAGTCTTAAGAACATGATTCTGTGCATGCGCGTGCTTAGTATCATTTTTTTTGTGCAATATACACGGTCAAACAGGCAGTGAGACTTCTCCCGTAAGTTCCGCAGAACAGCAATAAACGCTAACGATGCGAAGAAAAACCAGATTTCATGCTCAGAAAGAGATCCACGCTGTGTATTTTTATTGGTCTAAAATTTTCAGATGCCACCATGGACAACTTTCATGAGGAGTTTTCTGTCGGGCACCTCTGGAGGAGCCCCACCCTTTTACTCCTCACTCCTCACCTTTTCATTTTCACGCGATATCGCATTTTGAACACGCTCGATGGTTTCATGAGGAGTTTTGACAAGTTATGCAGTCGCGGCGCGCGACAAATCTCCTCATAGAATCTGGCCAAATCGACGAGGAAAAAAGTTATGCAATAACTGTATTGTCTTTTGACAAACTTTTGACACGAAATCAAAAGTTCTCGATTAAAATTTTGAATTAATAATTCAACTTATTCTATTCGTTATTCCATGAAAACTCCAACAGGGCATCAACATATACTCATATCCTATCAAAACGTGCCATGTTCGATACCACGTTGGAAGCCGTCATACACGTAGACACATACACCTCATTTCACAAAAATTCCGGCATGCAATGCCACGTTGCATATGTCGAACAAAACTGGTATCAGAAATCACGAACAGAAGAAGCGAACGCATCTAATTTTCAACCAGTCGAGTGGAACGCAAAGCCTCACAAAGTGACACCTGCCTGCGCTGGGAACCTGTTAGGGAAAAAGAATACGAACGCAACAGCTTTTTTGAGAGCTTTTAAATTCATAGATACACACTGAACTCATCTCGTCATATGTATTAAGTTTCGGCGCTCTATTTTCACTAAAGCCGCACACACTTCTGCCTCTTTTCAAACAAAATGTTACAATCGTTTTCGGCAGAGAAACAGAAGCGTTTAAACGCTTTTATGCACAATGATGTCTCAAAAAGCCTTGTGATTCGACGCTCTAAGATTTCACCTCTTGTTGGCATTGTTGCACAATCATTAGTGCACCTCACGTGCTCGAACTACGAGAGTTGCCTTATATCTCTCCTCCCAGTAGTGTTATCTCAAACCAACAACTGTAAGATTACCATCGCAGGCGATTTTGACGGGATACTCGCTGAAGCCGGTTGTATTTTCTTATTGGTCGCGATGTTGTCTGGTTCAGCGAAGAGTCGCCTATGCAACCTTCTTACAGAAGCAGCTTCACACCAAGAAGATGTGGAAAGATACGAACGCGGAGAAACTGGCGCGAGCGATAATGAGGAGGAGGAGGACCCAAAGGATAAGAAAGAGAAGAAATGTCCGTACTCATATCTTTGGGAAGGTTCGCTCTTACTTATCACTTATCTTTATTTGTGCAGTATTGTGAATATGAAGAGTGCAAAAGTTACTTTGAAAATTGCTGCGATGTAGTTGTTTGCTAACATTTTTGTTGTGTGTTTGTGCGTACAAATTCAGGGGGAACCATCGAAGGCTTGCTCAAGCTACTCAAAGATAGTGAGGGAAGCGCCCTGATCGTCAACGACGAGTTCATCACACTTTTAACGGAGCTTGGCTTGAATAAGCAGGGCAAGGGCGGCGCAGCCCACGATATCGGCATCTTGTTGAAGTTGTATAATGGGCAATCGTTGCGAAAGAAAAACGTGAAGTCTAGTATGAGCTTGGACAACCTGCAGTGCAACATCCTCGCCTTCTCGCAGTACGTCACAGCCGGGGCTTTCGCAAGCCAAGATTTCCAAGGCAACGGTTTCAAGGAGAGGTGGATCGTACACCATGGGCATAAGGTGCGCGAATCTTTCTTTCAAGTAGTACACGCATCATATTCTCTTAGGTATATTATTGATAGTGTTTTGGGTGTTTGGGCTTGCCGACAGGAGTTTCGTTCGTGGACTGAGCTCTTGGAAGCCATCAACAAGAGCAAAGAAGACGTTACAACTCCTACCATGAAAGAGGTATTGCACGAGATACGTCTTGGCTTCAAAAAGCGAGGTAAAGGGGTGCTCATATTTTTCAACGCTGACTCGAACGCACTCTACGGGGAGCATTGGATGGAGGTCGAACTGCAATTGGAAGCACTGGCAAGGGAAGGCGACGAAGGGGCATACGGTGAGCACTTCACTTTTTTCTTTTGTAGCTTTTTATTCGTTTTATCATATATCACTCACAGTCATTTAGTCGCTCACAGCACGCCTTTCGAAAGCGAGAGCGAAGTTATTACGGCTTGTGTTCGCCATGTTCGCGCTTCGTTTGGGGGTGGAGTCCGCATTCGACAAGCGCGCCAAATATGGGCCAATGCCACTCCTCCCTCCTGAAATATTGCCTCGCACACGTGCAAGCATCGACGAAGAAGATGCGGAGAGCGAGGGCGCCGATGCTCAAGGCGCCTTTTCGCAATCAACGCAGGGTACAGATCTAGCATCTGGCTCTCAGTCCGCTGAGATTTGGGAGGCTTGGCAAGTCCCTATGCACGTTCCGAGCGAGACGAGCCTTGTTGACCTCGAGGCGGCGAGGGAGGTTGAAAGGTGTGCCCCTTATAAACATTTGTCTTACTTTTCTCACTTTTTGTATGTATGTATTTTTTTCTCACTCAAGTTTGTAAGAATGTTGGTTCAGATTCACGAGGGCGCAAGACACGAAGGTCGCCGAGTTTCATGGCAAGGAAGGCGTGCAGGGAAAACTTTTTACCGATGAGGAGAAGGCTTACAGAGCGGTACTATTGGCGCCTGGTACTTTCATGCGGAACGGCGATGCGAACCACAACTCCGAATTTCCCACGAAGTTGCGGTCTAAGGCGAAGGTGCAAAAGGTTTTTCACGATATGGTTGCTCAAGGGTTGGCCAAGGAGGTCTTTCTAGGGAAGATCGTTGGCGAAGCTGACTCTGGCCCGAAGTCTGCGAAGCTCATGAAGCTCGTTTTCACGGACCTCGACACCGAACAAGGGGAAACATTTGCCTCAGCGCTAGCGCTCCTCAACATTAGCCGTGAAGAATACGAGCGTTCGTGTGCATTGCCAAACCCACTCGCTCGCCGTACGTCTGATATGTCAGGTGTGCATTCTTCTATCCCTCGTGCCCTATCATTTTCACTTTATTGTTCAAGGTGCTTTATTCCTTTTGTGCATTACGTGGTAGCAACGGCGGGTTGCAGAAGCATCGGAGCACGTGCCCTCTCTACAAAGAAGGCAGTCTGTTGGACAACCGAGTCAACCGACCGGGTTGCTTGCAACCCTCAGCGAGGATGATGACGAGGTGAAATCTCTTTTCCTCTCATATAGGGAATGCTATTTATCCTGCTTCCATCCTAGGGGCTAACCTTTGGGTTGGCACGCAGCAAGCATTCCAAGATGTGCCCATAACAACTCGTCCAAGGCGAACCTCATTGACACAGAGAAGGTCGTCCACCCATAGGCGTGCACTGGGTGCATTGCCCTCGGCATCGATACCGAGTGCTTTATCTGGCGCCTTGAGGTCACCGGTGAAATCTCCGGCTCCGGTGGCATTGGGCGACGTGCCACCAGCAGTGACACAAGCTACCCAAGGTAGCTCTCGGGTAGTAAGCCCAAGCCCATATGACTTTGATCACGCGGGGGATGACAATGGCCACACTGAATATGAGATGAGTGAATATGAAAGTTTGATCCTCCACGAGATGCATCACCAGCCGACTTTGTCACAGTTGTTGGCCGAACCAATTGATCCCCAAGCTTTTTCACGAGAACCACAAGGGAACCAGTTGGCCCAGCATTCTCCAAGTGAAGCTCAAGATGCTGTAGATTCCCTTGATCCCCCACCGGTTGAAACCAACCCGAGCCCCAACCCTGGCCCTAAGAAAAGTAGGCGCAGAAGCTCAGAGTGTGAAACGCTCCGGCACAGCGCTAGCCTTTTTGGCCTTTTTGATAAGGAAGCATCCACCGGTGGAGTGGTCACGCGGAGAATGTCCACTGGCGGTGACACGCGCGCCCAGCCTCGGAGAATGTCTGGTGGTGGTAGTGGAGGCAACACTGGCAAAGGGGAAAACCCCTCTGGAACCCACAAGAGAAATAAAAGGGGAAGAAAGAATGCTGCTGCTAGTGGTAGCGGTGGCAGCCCGGGACGTGGTGACAGTATTCTTGAGGCTACCCGAGCAGCTGTAGCACGCATGTCCCAAAAGCAAACCTTGCAGCCCATCTCTGAAGCTGCTGCTCCATTGTAGAGGCTGTGCATGCAAGGAAGCCCTGTTGTATTTGTTTCGGAGCTTTACTTTTCAAACCCACAAAGCATACGTGTTGCATGTTATGGAGCTTTACTTTTTGGACCCACAATGTATATAAAGAATCGGTTTTTTAGCATTTGAGATATCATCTTCATGAATTCATGACTTACAATCAAATACTCATGTGAAATGATTGCCTATAGGTCCTCGTATATGTCCCATTCTAATATTATATTTTAGCCCGTCTCGTGCAATACCTCTTTCATGGTGGGAGTTGTAACGTCTTCTTTGCTCTTGTTGATAGCTTCCAAGACCTCAATCCACGAATGAAACTCCTGTCGGCAAGCCCAAACACCCAAAACACTATCAATAATATACCTAAGAGAATATGCTGCGTGTACTATTGAAAGAAAGATTCGCGCACCTTATGCCCATGGTGTACGATCCACCTCTCCTTGAAACCGTTGCCTTGGAAATTTGTTTCGGAGCTTTACTTTTCAAACCCACAAAGCATACGTGTTGCATGTTATGGAGCTTTACTTTTTGGACCCACAATGTATATTAAGAATCGGTTTTTTAGCATTTGAGATATGATATTATATATTTGATATATTCATGACTTACAATCAAATACTCATGTGAAATGATTGCCTATAGGTCCTCGTATATGTCCCATTCTAGTATTATATTTTAGCCCGTATATGCGCTAAAATTCAGCCTATATATGAGCTGAAATCCAGCCCGTATATGAGCTGAAATTCAGCCCGTATATATGCTGAAATTCAGCCTATTTATGAGGCTAATATGAGCTGAAACTCAGCCTATATATGAGCTGAGATTCAGCCCGTATATGAGCTGAAATTCAGCCTATATATGAGGCTATATATGAGTTGAAATTCAGCCAATATACGAGTTGAAATTCAGCCCCTATCTGAGCTAAAATCCAGCCTATATAAGAGCTGAAACTCGGCCTATATATGAGTTGAAATTCAGCCTATATATGAGCTGAAATTCAGCCCGTATATGAGCTGAAATCCAGCCCATATATGAGCTGAAACTCAGCCTATATACGAGCTGAAATTCAGCCCGTATATGAGCTGAAATCAGCCCGTATATCCAGCCTATATATGAGCTGAGATTCCGCCCGGATATGAGCTGAAATTCAGCCTATATATGAGCCGAGATTCAGCACGTATATGAGATGAAACTCAGCCTATATATGAGGCGGAAATTCAGCCCGTATATGAGCTGAAACTCAGCCTATGTATGAGGCTATATATGAGTTGAAACTCAGCCAATATACGAGTTGAAATTCAGCCCGTATATGAGCTGAAATCCAGCCTATATATGAGCTGAAATCCAGCACGTATATGAGATGAAACTCAGCCTATATATGAGCTGAAACTAGGCCCGTATATGAGCTGAAATTCAGCCCGTATATATGCTGAAATTCAGCCTATTTATGAGGCTAATATGAGCTGAAACTCAGCCTATATATGAGCTGAAATTCAGCCCGTATATGAGCTGAAATTCAGCCTATATATGAGGCTATGTATGAGTTGAAATTCAGCCAATATACGAGTTGAAATTCAGCCCGTATCTGAGCTGAAATCAGCCCGTATATAAGCTGAAATCCAGCCTATATATGAGCTGAGAGTCCGCCCGGATATGAGCTGAAATTCAGCCTATATATGAGCCGAGATTCAGCACGTATATGAGATGAAACTCAGCCTATATATGAGGCGGAAATTCAGCCCGTATATGAGATGAAACTCAGCCTATGTATGAGGCTATATATGAGTTGAAACTCACCAATATACGAGTTGAAATTCACCCGTATATGAGCTGAAATCCAGCCTATATATGAGCTGAAATCAGCCCGTATATGAGCTGAAACTCAGCCCGGATATGAGCTGAAATTCAGCCCGTATATGAGTTGAGATTCAGCCCGAATATGAGCTGAAACTCAGCCTATATATGAGGCGGAAAATCAGCCCGTATATGAGCTGAAACTCAGCCTATGTATGAGGTTATATATGAGTTAAAATTCAGCCAATAGACGAGTTGAAATTCACCCCGTATATGAGCTGAAATCCAGCCTATATATGAGCTGAGATTCAGCCTATATATGAGCTGAAATTCAGCCCGAAAATGAGCTGAGATTCAGCCCGTATATGAGCTGAAACTCAGCCTATATATGAGGCGGAAATTCAGCCCGTATCTGAGCTGAAACTCAGCCTATGTATGAGGCTATATATGAGCTGAGATTCAGCTCGTATATGAGCTGAGATTTAGCCCGTATATAAGCTGAAATTCAGCCTATATATATATATATATATATGTGAGGCTATATATGAGTTGAAATTCAGCCCGTATATGAGCTGAAATTCAGCCTATGTATGAGGCTATATATGAGATGAAATTCAGCCAATATACGAGCTGAAAATCAGCCCGTATATGAGCTGAAGTCCAGCCCATATATGAGCTGAAATTCAGCCTATATATAAGCTGCAATTCAGCCCGTATATCAGCTGAGATTCAGCCCGTATATGAGCCACCCCGTAACCACACGCTAGGTCAATGGATATAATGTTGACTTAGTCAGTTGTCGACACCAATCTGAATAGAATTTGATATATGTATCGGACTCACATAATCGTAGACAAGTCTATTTAAAATTTGATATACAATTGCATATCATCACTGTTACTCGGGGATCTCATTGCATATTGTCACTGTTACACATGTCCTCGGTCATGGCGGGCTCGGCTAAGGGTGACTTAGGTGCGCCTAGGTCACCGTCTGGAGAGCAAGGCATGCAGTAAGGTGCTATGCGCTTGCGTGGATTACGGCCAGCACTCTGTTGGCGTCTGACCTGTTGTACACAAGTTTCCTTAAGACCCACAAACTTCCACAAAAGAGGCACTTAGGCATGCCCGATGAACCAGGCACCAAGGCAAGATAGGGAGGGAGGAGGGCATGCATAAATAGGGCATGCGGGCATCTTACCGTTGCTTGGTTGCGCATCCAACACATCCTCAAAAGAAACCACTTAAAGCGAGCCTCCCCCATCTGCCGTGTGGAAAACTTATAACCGCGTAGCCATGAGAATGTCTCCTCACAAATCTGTGTGGGTGATATACCGTTACCTTGCTTAGAATTCAACCACCCTATATCAATAGACACCACAAGAGAAAAGCATAAAAATCAAAGCTACCTCAGTGTTCACAGCCCAAGGCTTTCCTTGTGCATCGGTCCCCCGAAGGTGTCCCTTCACTTCGGCACGCTCGGGGTTCATATTTGTTTGACACCAAGCATCGACGTGGTTCTTGAAGTGGAACCGGTCGATGAAAATCCTCATCTTAAGCAGTGCAGACCATGTTGCATTACCTACATAGACATAGATATTAAGAACATGAGGGACAAGCACCACACCACGCTGGGACTTGTGTTGGGATACCTCCTTGCACAGACCTGAGGGACCTGGCATTAGGGACAAGGCATGCAGGACTGGGCATCAAGGACAAGGCATGCAAGGATGGGTGCATCAAGAATAGTGCATTCAGGGATGGTGCAATACCTGCATATACCGCGACTCGACGGGGGAGATGGAGGAATCCATGCAAATGGCACCCATCATCATAACCAAATAGGGATGGCATCCAACCGATTCGGGTAAATAGTCCGATAAGGGCGTTGACGACCTGCGAGATGCTCTCTGTCCCATATAGCTCTCGGAGTGAGTATATGATCCCACACGGGCTCATCACTCCAAAATTCCCTGCAGAACGAAAGCGAACACCTTGGCCAGCTTTGTGCCAATCGTCCTTGTCCGTGCCGCATTGCACCTCAGACTTCTCTGTCCCATCATCCTACGGTACACCGTCCATCCTCTCGTCACTGGCACAGGTGTGTTTTTGGCTTCTGGTAGGTGTACACCATGCGCCTCTACAGATCTATGAGCCAAGCGCTTCTACCGATCTAGGAGCCATGCGGTCTATGAGTCATGCGCCACTATCGGTATATGAGCCATGCGCCTCTATTGTTCTATGAGCCACGCGCCTCTACAAGTCCATGAGCTAGGCGCCTCTACTGGTCCATGAGCCATGCGCCTCTATAAGTCTATGAGCCATGCACCTCTACAGGTCCATGAGCCATGCGCCTCTACACGCCTACGAGGTGCCTCTCAAGTTTATGAGCGAGGAGTTGCCTCTACATGTCCATGAGCCATGTGCCTCTACGAGGTCTATGAGTTAGCGTCTAGTTTGTGAGTCATGGCATCTATCAGTTTATGAGCCATGTTTCTCTACAAAGTCCATGAGCCCGCCTCTACAAGTCTAAGATACAGGTCCATTAGCCAAGCGTCTGATTTATGAGCCATGCGCCTCTAGAAGTCCATGCGCCCGGCGCCTCTACAATATTTTAGCCATGCCTCTACATATGAACTGATAGGTGCCTTATGATGAATAGCCTACAGTGCGTGTGGCTTGTGTGTGGATGTGCAAAGTCATACCGTAGCACTTGAAGGAAGGCGAGCCGCGCCGGAAAGGGGAGGCGCGAAAGTCAGTTGCGACAAGCGGAAAAGGGCAGGCGCTGGCAAAAGTATTTCAAAATGATATTTGTCTTCATAGAGTAAAACAAACTCCTTAAAAAGGAAAGCCTACTTGCTCACGTGTAGGTATGACTGAAGTCCTGGGGCGAGTAGTCCGATGCTCTCGGTAGCCTCACGGTCCGAAACTGGTATCTCCCGAGGACGCTCTTCATCCTCCTTCGCAAGTGCTTCCACCCACTCTTTTGGGACATTTTTGCGATGCTGCATAAAAGAACATACGTGCATCAGCATGGTGCAATAGCTTGAGGAAGCAGTCCTACACACTACCTTACGTACCTTCCGCCAATAGTCCACGATCAGATACGCCGGAAGATCCGTCGCGTACCTCCACTCGTCAGGCCGGCTTGAGTCCTCCCAGCGAATGCGGTACTGTGGTTTGTTGGTGGCCCTATTCCCCTTCGTTCGGTGTTCGATCACCTCTCGCACCCACCCTACACACACGTAGACACGATGTGTAAAAGGTAGATATTCAAATAGAACCAAGCAGTAATAGGCGCAAACCTTCTTCTTTGTCCGTTTCGTCCTTCTCAATATTTGCAACGTGTGATCGGAGGATTCGCGTGGAAGTCTCCGCAGACAAGACCTCCTCCGATTCCTCCACCGGCTCAGAGAGATCTGTAAAAAGCATGTAAAAAGCAGGAGTAGTTGTCAGTAGTTATCAGTAGTTGTAACCTAACAGTAAACTACTCATTCGTAGGTCACAACGTACCTAGCTTCTTGACGATGAATTTGTTGCACTCCTTGCAATATTTAGACTTCGCCTGTGGTTGGTTAGGACATCCTTTGAAAAAACCACCGTTCGGAAAGCCTGCAAGGGCGACGAAGTTGATGTTCCTCGTTGCGCACAAACTCCGGCGGTTCTTCAGGTGTCCGTCTCCAACCATCACATACGCACATCCCGGAGTGTTGCAAAGGTGACTGCCCCACAGAACTTCGAACTGCCGCTCATACTCGGGATAGAACAGCAGTAGTTTCCGGTCAAGTTCATCTCTGGTTCCTCCCAAGTCGATATTCTGCACTTCACCGTTTGCACGTAGAAAATTAGACAGCGTCCATTTGAACCAAGCGTCCTCCAATGTCCAACGAGACACCCAGCGACTGTTGTTGCCTTCGCCATCCAAAGCCGCTACGTAGCTCGTGCGCCCTTCAACTTGGAACAACTTTAACCATTTATTGTTGTATGCATTTGCAAGTCCATTGAAAGTGGCCTGGTTAAACAAGAATTGCTCGTCTAGTTCCACCATGAAAGCTACTTCAAAATGTGTTTGACGAGTTGACACAAAGACTGCTTCAGAACTCGATATTGGGGACTCATAATGGAATATGGAACTTTGATTCCCAACAGTCCCGCTGTCAAAACACCAAAAGTTACTGTAATATGTGAATTGGCAGCTGAAACAACGCTTTCGATAACTCTCAAATGTTTGTGGTCCCTCTTTTGCAGAAAAGAGCACACCCTTAAGGGCTGTGCGCTCAAGCTTGCGGTCCCAACACAGGGTTGCACCACAACATAGACAGTTTTCTCTAGAGGTCATATAGCATCTGTGTGGAAAAATACTCTCAGACGCCTCCGCGACTTCGTTGACTAACGTACGTATGCTTTTGGATGCTTGCACGCTCGAATGAAATTTGTGAAATAGGTTTCGCAAAAAACAAAAGGCAACGTGCGAATTCGTGGACGCGAAAAGGATAGCTGCGAGCCACGTATATGTGAACCCATCACTATCATATTGCATAGGTAGTCCCACTGGAACGAGAGCTGCGAACTGCAGAGCAAGAAATAGCAAGTGCACATAGTGCCAAGTGACTGTACAAAAACATTGAAAATAGCGACTTCGCCCACTCAAACCACGCAAACGGCGGACACTCAGGGAGAAAGTTCTTTTCATTGCGTTGTAATTTCTCAACAACGTGATGTGGCGAAGGCCACAAAAACCATAAGCTTGGCATACGCAGTCGCAAAAGTTCGAAGAAAGACGTTCCGTGCACGTATGTGCGGGAAGCTGAAAGCAACTAACACGTGCGCGGATTCCACTACGATCACAGATTCAGCGAACGAACCAGCTACGGTGTTATGGCGACGGGCAAAAAATAACATAAGCTTGGCATATGCAGTTGAGTCCTCGGATGCCAACGTTGAACCTTAACGAAGACGCGAATTGAACCAGGAAGTAGGACGTTCCTGCGGGCAGGTGAAAGAACCTGGGATCGATTCATTCGATTCATCGATATGAATCTGCCACATGGCGGGTTTACATCTCACGCCCTACTATAAAAAATATCGACAATTCCCAGAGTTATATTTTTCATCACACCTTGTGTATTTATTTTATTTTTTAAGGGTAGGGTGCACGGTTCTCAAGAATTTAAAAATATTGATAACAATTTCCATATTTAAAACAATTAAAATTCAATTGTGAAGATGCCATCCTTATAAATTTATAGCGCCGAAAATCGCAACATGACCCCTTATTTTCATTGGCTAGGATCCAAGAATGGTGTGTTCGCCTTGATGTAAAAAAAACCTTGGGCAAAGTTAACGTGTAGATTTATTTATAGAAATTGTTTATCAGTTGCATATATTAAATCTTCAATACTTGATTTAATAAAAATTCTAGACAAAAATTTACACGTTAACTTTGTCCAAGGTTTTTTTTATATAAAGATGACTCACCATTCATGGATCCTGGCCAATAAAAATAGGGGGTCATGTTGCAAATTTTGGCGCTATAAATTTCCAATTTCAAATCAAAATTAATTGTAAATAGTGGTTGTTAGATATGGAAATTGTGATGTATCTATTTATCTTTTGGTCGAAAACGAAACCCAAGTGCACCCTACTCACTCTGGGATATAAAAAATTATATAGTAGGGAAATTCCCCACGCGCGGGGATCTGCCGGCCGGCCGTGATGCGAGGATAACTCTAGAGATGAAAGGAGAACTTTTGAACTTTTGAGACTTTTGACATCCCGAAAACGAGGAAAATGAAAAGTGACCGGCTCAGGGTCGAGGGGGGAGAACTTTTGAACTTTTGAGACTTTTGACATCCCAAAATCAACGAAAATGAAAAGTGACGTCTCAGGGTCGAGGGAGGAGAACTTTTGAACTTTTGAGACTTTTGACATCCCGGAAACGAGGGAAATGAAAAGTGATGGATGAGGGTCAAGGGAGGAGAACTTTTGAACTTTTGAGACTTTTGACATCCCAAAATCAACGAAAATGAAAAATGATGGCTGAGGGTCAGGGGAGGGAACTTTTGAACTTTTGAGGACTTTGACATCCCTAAACAACGAAAGAAATGAAAAGTGACGGCTCGGGGTCGAGGGAGGGGAACTTTTGAACTTTTAGAGGAGCTTTTGACATCCCAAAAAGGAAAGATGAAAAGCTTGGCGAGGTGAGGAGTGGAAGGGAGGGAGGGGAGGGATTGGGGGGGTTGAGAGGAGTGCGGGAGGGGAATGAGAGAGGGAGGGTGTGGTGGAGGCAAACGTGGTGCCACGTAGGATACCACGCAGGATAAGACGTGGTGTTTACGTGGAATATGCATTTTCATTGTTAATGACAAAAAACATATGAAATATTTACTTTTGACAAAGTTGGGACAATGGCGCACAAGCCTCTAATGACACATCGGATGGTGAGAAACCCAAGAGGACCATTGACCCCGAAGTTCAGAAGAAGGCTGCGATCGCCAGAAAGCTAAAGTCTTACCTTGAGTCTGAATGCAATAGTGAGTTTGATGGATTGAAAGGTAAAGAGAAGACTGCAAAGAAGACTGAACTATACCAAAAACATAAAAAAGAGAACAGTGATCTTTACAAGAAGTTGTACAAGAAAGCTGAGAAAGAAGTACAGTATAAGTTGTAAATATATCAGATGTAAATAACAGAAGAGTTTGTAAATATGTGTACAGATAAAAAAAAATGGTATCAATCAAAGATTGTTACTGACAAAAAAAAAGGTTCACTACTCTCATAGCTTAATTGGTAAAGCGTTTGTCATATGACAAACAGATGTGGGTTCAACTCCCACTGAGAGTATATCAAACTTTTTCTGAAGTTAGTGGGTTGGGTGTTATCATGCACTCCTACTTAGAGCTTGTCTTTTCCCGCTCCGATCTTGCGTCTCCCCTCTCCCCTTACTTCCTCTCTTGTTACCACTTGTAGTGTTCGTCATGAGAAGCTGTCTATGAGAAACAGATGCCATATGCTAACACTCTAAATTTTAAGACTTTAAAGTATCCTTGATATTTTCGCGCGTGAAATAAACCCTTATTCTGTTTTATGGTCAACGTCTTGTACTCAAAACGCTTCGAGTTTCGTTTAAACAACATAGTCTTTTTCAATCGATGTTCGAACGTTCGAATACACAACGCAAAACTTTCGTGGTCGCGCGACAAGCGATTGATGACATCGATCGACCTGCGCAGTCGGTAGTGCACGCCAAACTTTCGTGGTCGCGGTCGCGCGACCAGCGGTTTATGACATCGATCGACCGATTACCCTTCGAAACGAATACCGAGTACGCGATACACCGTATGAATATCCCAACACGGGCAGAAGCTTCACGTTACACTCAAGGTGGTTTTTGTATTTTGTGAAGTCCCCTCCAAGTAAAAAAACATGAACAGTACCGGTCCAGCGAAGAGATAATTCCTAAATATTCCACATGCGACAACCCCCGCGCTTTCCGTGTCCTAACCCTTCTTGTGGAAAAATATGTGCGACCAGGCGTGGGCTTCATTACCACCTCCGATCGACACTGTGTCGCAAAGTACACCCGGACTCCAATACACATGCAAGTCCCCCTACCCTACACAGCGACAGCTTGCATATTCGTGAAGACCTTGACGATTCTAACAATAATTTTGTCGTAGATCACGTGAACACTCGCGAACCAGAAATAGGCGGAGTACAGGCATCACAGGAGAGTTTTGGAGAACAGGTCGAAAAAAGTGCTTATGAAACTCACCTGGATCAAACATATCCGATTTTCCCAGAGCCTCCACAGCGCGATCCTACGCAGTCGCAGTCTCCATTATCCCCAGACGAAATCGTTATATCCGAAATATTGAAAAGTCTATCTCATCGACTTGGTGACAAGCTTCTGAACCTTATTCACTCTCCAGGTTTCACTCCAGCACAGATCCGGTTTGTCACATCCCTAGATATGTACAAGTACGTGCTAGATTCCAAGGGCAAAAAGTGGGCTCCTCCAAAAAATATGGCGAGACCTGGCGATGGTCAAGACTTATGGCTTCACTATGTTGAAGACCCATGTGTGGAGCTCCAAAAAATTGTAGAGGACCCTAGGAACAGACCGTTTGAGCTTTGCCCAGCCTCACAAAACACACCCTCAAATGAGGACAGCGACCATGTGTATACTACCTTTCAAAGTGGGGAGGCATTCAAGTTGGCTTTTAACTCTATTCCTCCGAAGTCCTTGCTCATACCTTGGAGTTTTTGGGGAGATGGGTCACTTCTTTCGCTTGGGAGCAAGTTCGAGTTCCATCCCATTGTGATTAAATGCCCCGCCCTGCACATCAACGATGTCAGCAGCGATCACGCACGAGGTCTCTTGGGTTTACTGCCTTCACTACACGCTAAGCCAGAGCTCGGTTTGGGAGATAATAGCTTCAAATTTCGCCAACGAAAACGAGAACTCCTCCACGAGTGCCTGGAGGTCATTCTTAAACCACTCAAGGAAGCTTCGTGGAGTGGGGTTGTTATGAAACCTGGTGCTTATCCTCGAACACTGTGCTATCCGTGGTTGGCTTATGTTAATGTTGACCTCCTTGAAGGTTGGAGCCTCGCGTGCTTGAAGATGCATACCCCCGACATACACCGACACGTCAAAAATTCAGAGATCTCAACCAGGTATAGCGAACCAGTGAGCAACTTCAATACACGGCGTAGCAGTGTGCTTGCTCAAGGTGTGGACCTGGCGATCGAGATACGAAACACTGGCGCTCGAGGGTGTGTTGAAAAGGCCAAGCAGATTGAGGATCATTATGGCATTTGGCCGGTCGTGAGTGCGCTTCGTGGTTTTAGGGGTACCGATCCAGTGCACTGTATCTCAAGTGCAGACGTCACTCACCAAGATAACAGTGGAGTTGGGCTACAGCTTACACTAGCACTACTCTATGATATAAAGACTTTTTTCACAAGGTCTTCGAACGTGGTGGGTGTGATCAACTCAAGGTTAGCGCAGCTCGCTAGGCTCAGCGCGGTGGGACTCCCTTCAAATGTGGCGAAGGTGTGGGCCAACATTTATCTTTATTGCCCAAACACAGCTAAACATACCTTTTAACTGTGACCGAGTACCCACATACATATAGAAATATGTGCATACCCCATGTTTTTTCATAAGCACTTCCAAAAGGGTTTGTGAAAACCTTTCTTATGTTATTGTATGGTGTGACAGATTGGTGCAGGAAACATAAGTGCACACGAAAGGGCAAGCGTCGTTGCCTACTTGCCTTATGTCCTCGTTGGAATTTTCCCAAACAACTCTCGGGTGGAGGTATTTGTGCTCTACAACGAATGGCGACAGCTCAGAGACATGCGTAAACACTCCCAGCAAAGCCTTGGTACCTTAGCAAACAAACGGATACAAACCCAAAGCAAAATATTGTCTGTCTTCCCTATTCGAAATGCTCAAGAAGGTGGTTGGAACTTTCCAAAGTTTTGGAATATGCGACAGTATGAGCACTGGATCCCTAATGTTGGCAGTGCTAGCTTAACTGACACAGGCTCTGATGAGAGAACCAATAAAAACATCAAGAGTGGTTCTCAAGCCTTAAACAACAGAGTGAATCAAACCAACAACATTCTTATGCGTGAACTCATGGTTAAAGAGGAGCTCGAAGCTATTAAAGCTGCCACAGGTGCATCTCGTGGAGGCTTTGGGATCACACAGCGTGCTGCAGATACCATGGAGTGCGCCTTAACAAAAAAACCTCACCTTGTAAAATATGAAGAACTTCTACAGGGTGATCCCCTTTTGCTGTCAAAAGAGGTCCGTGCTCTCTTAGCAAGTCAACCTGAACTTAAACATTTTGCACGCAAACTGGTTAGTTTCGTTATGGAGGGGGAAAGTGCTGGACACACGGCTGGACGCAGAGTGTACATACATAAAGCTGTAGCAATGCCACCAGCAGAAGACGACTCCGAGGGGACATATATCATCCGTGCAGCCTCCAAGTTCCATGGCGAGCCTAGATTCGATACTGTCAAAGTTAGGATGGCCACCTCCCTAGAGCCAGACCTACCAGATGAATATATGCAAGTGAGAACAATATTCTCCTATTATAGTGCACAGGACGCAGGACTCCGTGAACCTAGAGTGCACGTTGCAATTTTCGGAAGATGGTATCCGAGGATGGGAGTCTCCACGCACCTTCAAAGTATGCGCTTAAAATGGGAAAGTCACAAAGTAGGAAGGCTCACCCTTCCATACCGATATGATTGTATATTTTTAGACAGTATCAGGTTAGAGCGGGTCGTGATAATACCAAACTTTGAAGACTCACCTGGGACTCATGAGGATGCAAAAACTTTTTATGTATATAGAAATTGGGGCTAATAATAACCCGGTCTGCAGTTAAAGTGTTTGTGCTATGCTGTGTGTCTCACAACTTCACAATAGTAGGTACCAAAAAGCTCTTCAAAAGTCTTTGTGCGTGGCCTGATATGCACCTTGCATTCACTGTATATCCTATTTAAAGTTCTTCAAGTAAAGCCCTAGCATGTACCTCCGAAATAAGGGTCCAGGGATACTGTCACCAATGCGCTGAGCTCCCACATGAAACCCAACATCTGCATCTGAGCCTTGGTGCAGTACAAAACCTCCGTGGGATATATGTACTTCAACACCAGTTTGAGGACAAATATACACACCGGAATATGCATCCAGTTGCTCTTGCGTCAACACCTCTTCTGGGTTATCACTAATTATAACGTTGCATATGAGGGTATAGCTGAAACCCTTGTTGGTATCCAAATGTAAGAGAGGGCACCCATCACACGTGCAAGCGCCACTTGAAAAATATGCCTTGCCTTCCATGCCCATTCGCTGGTCCGGGCTCACTTCCTGCACCACCAACTTTGTAAAGAATATATGTGACAGACACAACCACACGCAAGCTATGTCGAAGGCATACACAACACTTTGGATATATGAAAGTAGGGCAAGCATCACAAGGGCACGGTTTATTACCTCGAACAACTTTGTGATTTCTTTTAAGTAGACGTCCTTGTTCATGAAAGAGGTCACCCAGTCAGCAAGCTTGTCAGGCGCTTGTAAAACCTTGCCAGCTTGCAAGTGGAGCTCTTGGAGGAACGCAACTTTTGCGTTCCAGGACTCAAGTTCCATGTCAGCTGGCTGCTTGGGCGGCTTGAATGGGGTATTGGCGTATTGGTCAAACGCCAAGCTAAGCTTGCCTCGCTCACGTTCCCTCAGGCTCCACTTGCCTGATTCCAACAAATATGCTTTATGACCCACCTAGGATATATGTCTCAAGCATAGCCCACGCACACAGATACACTCATATGTTAACACATATCTTAGCACACGCACAGCTACCCACATATTCCAGCACATATATTAGCACACGCACAGATACCCACATATTTCAGCACACATATCTCAGCACACGCACAGCTACCCACATATTTCAGCACACATATCTTAGCACATATATGTGCAAGGGCTTCACTGTATATGCAAGTGACAAGGGCTCCACTATGTATGCAAGTGACAAGGGCTCCACTATATATGCAAGTGGCA
>LGRX02005341.1:0-51121 GCA_001247695.2 Cymbomonas tetramitiformis
AATAATGGTCAAAAGCGGACGTCAAGGTGTCCGCGCAATCAGTCACCAATCACCAATCAGCGCGCAGAGATGAACGATGGTCGAAAGCGGACGTTAAGGTGTCCGCGCAATCAGTCACCAATCACCAATCAGCGCGCAGAGATAGCGGACGTCAAGGTGTCCGCGCAATCAGTCACCAATCACCAATCAGCGCGCAGAGATGAACGATGGTCGAAAGCGGACGTTAAGGTGTCCGCGCAATCAGTCACCAATCACCAATCAGCGCGCAGAGATGAACAATGGTCGGAAACGGATGGACTCCGTGCCATAAACCGGACTGTCACGGCCCACCCACCCGAATCCTGCAATCCTCGTCCCCGCATGCTCCCATCACCCCGTCCCGCCTTCCCCAACCTTCTCTATCCCTCGACCAGTGTCCCCACCAATTCATTTCTCTCCGGCCCACGCACAGGGTTCCGTGAAATCCTCCGAAACACTCTACGCTACAAGCTGGGGTTCCTGGCCACGGAGAAATCGGCCCAGCAACACGCTGAACGGCATGAGATCGGCCAACAAAAGCCAACCCACCATCATCCCAGTGGATGTGAGAAGCAAATCAAGAGCAGGGCGGGGCCGTGACAAGATACCACAAACGCATACATATTCCCAACCCAAATGCAAAGCAGCATGGAAAGATGATACGGCCCAGCAACACGCGCACATCCCATAACAGGGCCATGCGGATGCTGGCTCGAGCGTGGCGCCGCTCTCCAAGTAAAGTCCTGGTGGTCCCAGGGCAGACTCGGCATGAAAGACATTACCACAGGCGGCCCCATCACATGCCCGTCACACCCCCAGAGCTCAGGCGTGTGCCACAGGCCGCAGGGTTCCCTCGACCTGGGGTGACGCTGCCATGCTCCCCCCGTATAGCTCCGTCCAGTGAGTGAAGGCCACCTCTCCAGAGGGGGGTTGGGGCTTGGCCATGGTGAGGCGCCGATGAAGGACAGAGGGTCTAGGAAGTGATGTGCGAGTCTGAGAGGCGCAGCGAGGGTCTGATTGGACTAACCATGGCCAGTCTTGGGCGGCGCCGCCGCCTGCTCCTTGGCAAGATTGGCAAGCCGCTGTTTATCTGCCGCTACCATCCACTTCGTCTCTTTCTTCGCCTGTTTCGCTGCGAGCTTTCGAGCCCGCTCCTCTTCCGCCGTCTCGAGCTTCATCTTCTCTTTCAAATCCTTCAGTCGCAAGCGCTCCGCTTTCTCCGCCGCGCGCCTCTCCCGCTCCGCCGCCAGCTCCTCCGCCGCCAGCCGCGCGTCCTCGTCCGCCAGCTGCTGGGCTTCCAGCTCCAGAAACTTCTTGAACTGCTACCGCCGCCGCCCCAAAACACCCCTCACCCCGCCTTCTACAACGCACACACACACTGAACGGCATGAGATCGGCCAACAAAAGCCAACCCACCATCATCCCAGTGGATGTGAGAAGCAAATCAAGAGCAGGGCGGGGCCGTGACAAGATACCACAAACTCATACATATTCCTAACCCAGATGCAAAGCAGCATGGAAAGATGACATCGACAACACACACACTGAACGGCATGAGATCGGCCAACAAAAGCCAGCCCACCATCATCCCAGTGGATGTGAAAAGCAAATCAAGAGCAGGGCGTGACAAGATACCACAAACTCATACATATTCCCAACCCAGATGCAAAGCAGCATGGAAAGATAAAACGATGTGACCGATCATCGCCAAACAACTGCTGGTCTCTGGGTTACGGAGTGAGCGGACCCTGCTGGCATGCCCCCCAGTGGCTCACGGTGTACAACGCACACACACACTGAACGGCATGAGATCGGCCAACAAAAGCCAACCCACCATCATCCCAGTGGATGTGAGAAGCAAATCAAGAGCAGGGCGGGGCCGTGACAAGATACCACAAACTCATACATATTCCTAACCCAGATGCAAAGCAGCATGGAAAGATGACATCGACAACACACACACTGAACGGCATGAGATCGGCCAACAAAAGCCAACCCACCATCATCCCAGTGGATGTGAGAAGCAAATCAAGAGCAGGGCGGGGCCGTGACAAGATACCACAAACTCATACATATTCCTAACCCAGATGCAAAGCAGCATGGAAAGATGACATCGACAACACACACACTGAACGGCATGAGATCGGCCAACAAAAGCCAGCCCACCATCATCCCAGTGGATGTGAAAAGCAAATCAAGAGCAGGGCGTGACAAGATACCACAAACTCATACATATTCCCAACCCAGATGCAAAGCAGCATGGAAAGATAAAACGATGTGACCGATCATCGCCAAACAACTGCTGGTCTCTGGGTTACGGAGTGAGCGGACCCTGCTGGCATGCCCCCCAGTGGCTCACGGTGTACAACGCACACACACACTGAACGGCATGAGATCGGCCAACAAAAGCCAACCCACCATCATCCCAGTGGATGTGAGAAGCAAATCAAGAGCAGGGCGGGGCCGTGACAAGATACCACAAACTCATACATATTCCTAACCCAGATGCAAAGCAGCATGGAAAGATGACATCGACAACACACACACTGAACGGCATGAGATCGGCCAACAAAAGCCAACCCACCATCATCCCAGTGGATGTGAGAAGCAAATCAAGAGCAGGGCGGGGCCGTGACAAGATACCACAAACTCATACATATTCCTAACCCAGATGCAAAGCAGCATGGAAAGATGACATCGACAACACACTGAACGGCATGAGATCGGCCAACAAAAGCCAGCCCACCATCATCCCAGTGGATGTGAAAAGCAAATCAAGAGCAGGGCGTGACAAGATACCACAAACTCATACATATTCCCAACCCAGATGCAAAGCAGCATGGAAAGATAAAACGATGTGACCGATCATCGCCAAACAACTGCTGGTCTCTGGGTTACGGAGTGAGCGGACCCTGCTGGCATGCCCCCCAGTGGCTCACGGTGTACAACGCACACACACACTGAACGGCATGAGATCGGCCAACAAAAGCCAACCCACCATCATCCCAGTGGATGTGAGAAGCAAATCAAGAGCAGGGCGGGGCCGTGACAAGATACCACAAACTCATACATATTCCTAACCCAGATGCAAAGCAGCATGGAAAGATGACATCGACAACACACACACTGAACGGCATGAGATCGGCCAACAAAAGCCAGCCCACCATCATCCCAGTGGATGTGAAAAGCAAATCAAGAGCAGGGCGTGACAAGATACCACAAACTCATACATATTCCCAACCCAGATGCAAAGCAGCATGGAAAGATGAAACGATGTGACCGATCATCGCCAAACAACTGCTGGTCTCTGGGTTACGAAGTGAGCGGACCCTGCTGGCATGCCCCCCAGTGGCTCACGGTCTACAACACACACACTGAACGGCATGAGATCGGCCAACAAAAGCCAGCCCATCATCATCCCAGTGGACATGAAGCAAATCAAGAGCAGGGCGGGGCCGTGACAAGATACCACAAACTCATACATACTCCCAACCCAAACACACACTGAACGGCATGAGATCGGCCAACAAAAGCCAGCCCATCATCATCCCAGTGGATGTGAAAAGCAAATCAAGAGCAGGGCGGGGTCGTGACAAGATACCACAAACGCATACATATTCCCAACCCAAATGCAAAGCAGCATGGAAAGATGATACGATGTGACCGATCGTCGCCAAACAACTGTTGGTCTCTGGGTTACGGAGTAAGCGGACCCTGCTGGCATGCCCCCCAGTGGCTCACGGTCGATGGATGGGACCCGTTGGTCCATGGTTATGTCATGAATGCAGTCACACCACACAGCATGGAGCCACCCGAAGTGTGTGCTGAATCCTTTGATCCCCGGCGTGGGTACATAGTGCAGTCTCCTGTGGCTACGGGGTGCCAAAGGAGTCGCAAGGATAAGCATACACACACATAAGGGCCTCGCTTCATCTCTTTACAGGGCGCCGCGCTGCGCGGAAGAGCACGCCAACCGCTCCACCTGCGCCACATGTCGAGCAACATGTCCATGCCCGGTTGCCGGGCAGCGCAGCAATCACCATGAGGGATCTATGACCGTGGGCTGCAAGAGACCAGCATGCGCCGAGTGCTGGAACGCCATCAGACGTCACCATCAGGCTGGCAGGTGTCGCATGCTGCGCGTTGGATCGCATGCCGGGGGAAGACAGGAGGAGGGTTCAAGGATCTGCGCCCAGCTGGGCCGTGGCGCGTCGCGTGGCAGACCAAACGGTTGTCAGCTGGGCTATGCCAGTGTTGTGCAATGCACACGGCACGCGCCGCTTGCAGCCCCAAGAGCGTTTGCCCCACATCGCATCAGCAGCAAGGCACGCCTTCACGGAGAGCGATAGGCACCGAGCCGAGGGGGCACTGGGGAGGCGCCGGGCTCGGCAAAGGGCGCGGACCTCGTCGTCTTCCTCATCATGATCGTCCATTTGGATTTTGTTCGTTTTCTTCCTTTTCGGCGACTTCGGTGACGGCAATGCACGGGTTCTTCGCCTCGAGGGAGGAGAGGCCTCCTCCTCCTCCGATTCCTCCTCGGGTTCCTCCGGCTCCTGCCGCAGGCGCAAGCAGGCGGATCGCACCTCAGCACCGCACAGGGTATCACCAGCTCCTGGAGGGGAAGCGAAGCGCAGAAGCACGGTGGGCTGATGGGAGGGGCCTACCGCAGCGCCTGGCAGCGCCTCCACGGGCGCCACGATATCACGAGGGGCCAGCTTGGGAAGGCTCATCAGATCACTCAGCTTGCGGCACCACACCATGTCGTGCTTGTAGAGATACTCGCGGTAGAAGCTCTGCCAGTAGTTCTCAAAGGGCGCCGTCGCCTCTCCCTCCAGATTGAAGCCCGGCAGCACGTTGTCCTGAAATGACCCACGCGGCCCCGGAGATCAGGCTGGTCCCCTTGAGGCCAATCTCTGATCCACATGGTTTGCTTGTGCCCTCCCCAACAAACGCGGCGAGGAGAAGCTCCGTTGCTACGCGCTGATTGGTGGAGAAGCTCCGTTGCTGCGCGTTGATTGGTGGACAAGCTCCGTTGCTGCGCGCTGATTGGTGGACAAGCTCCGTTGCTGCGCGTGCGACTCGGCGCAGAGCTCCCCATCTCAATGCGATCAAGGAATCGCGGTAGTAAGGCCGTGGGCTTGGAGGCGCGCTGTTGAAAAGTCAGGAGTTGAGAGTCGGATCTTGCTTTACCAATCAGTAAAACAAACCCACATGACACATGACGTTGTCTTACCCGCGGGCTCTAAGCACATGACGCATGTCCTGTCATACCCGCGGTACAGCACATTCATTCCATATTTTAGAATGAAAATTCGTATAATCGATTGAGTCATATAGGGTCACCACGGCATGACCAGTGCACGAGCTTATCCTGAGCTTCGATTTTTGCTTTCAAGAAGTTCACACCGTCGCGATTCAGCAGTTCCGAACGGGTCCGCCGACTACGTTCAGGTGTATTTGTTGAAGTGTCGCGTGGCCGCGCGGTCAACGGCATGGTGGTCGCCCGGCTAGATAGGCCTCTGCGAAGCGACCCGCGGTCGGCTCTTCCTGCCACGTGGACTGTACACGTGGAGCGCATAACGCCACGAAGATGGTCAGCAGCCCAGAACGGCTGACCGTTGCCAAATGTTTGAAATTTCGGAAATTACCGACCGTGGGTGCTCTTAAAAGCACTCGTTTAAGCAATATATATGCCACGTATGTGCCCATATGTGCCACGTGTGTGCCCATATATGCCACATATGTGCCCATATATGCCACGTATGTGCCCATATATGCCACGTATGTGCCCATATATGCCTTGGACGAGTGTTGTTTGGATCACCCTGATTTGCGGTTTAGGTTTCGACGCAGACGACTGCAGTCTGCAGTGAATGCGCTATGGTTCAGGACGGCAGGCTTTCACAATTAAGTCGAAAATATGCGCTAAGCAAGCCGTGTTTCAAGAGGAAGTCCCAAATGCCCGCGGGGAAAGGGCGGTAGGTTCACTACAAAGATCACGAACACGAATGTTCCCATCCCAAGCATGTCGTTCAACAGTTCTACCCAAATTCGATCTGCTTCTCGGGACACGCGTCCCTCGTGCGAGGGTCAAAACGCCTACGCCTACGCCTCCTCAGTTCCTCCCTTGACATCGTATTCGACGATAGGGGTCCAAACCGATGAAGATCCCAACGTTTACATGTCCGAAGCTGGCGCCACGAATCGAGGTTCAACACGAACAGCCACTCCTGGTCCATACAAGTCCTCGAGGTCCATTGCAAGTCCTCGAGGACTTTTGAGGCACCGAAACCTTGAAAGAGGCTTGTGGTGGTGACTTGGACGAGCACACCCTACGGTATATCTCGAAACCAGAAAACGCTGGTCTGTTACAACAGATTCAGACCTACACGAAAACGTGCGTGGACTCTGGCGTAGACATAGAAGTTAACGAGGCCACCGCGTTGTTCCGCGACCTTGAACTGTCTAAGGATAAACACAAGACGCTACGCCGACATGTGGGCGGTCTTCCTAGTGTATATAAGGTGATCAAGCAGTTTGAGGAAAGGGACATTCCTCTCACCACGCTTTTGGATGACGAGAAGAACGTGCTTGGGTATGCTGTTACCAATGTCTAGAGGGACATCGTCATCCCCGAACTGCAAGACTATTTACGACGTGGTGGAAAGCGACGCATACGACACTACAAACATGGTGCTGACAATTTTAGCTTCAGCAAGTTCGATGACACGACAGTGTCGTGCAAGCAATACATTTATATCTGACCGATCCGGACGAGAAAGCGAACTCCGTCCTGAAAGTTTGTCCACTCGCTTTCTGCTACAACCAGAAAGACTGCTTTGTTTCAAACTTATGAAAATTATCCTTGCTCACATCCACCACCAGCTTCCATGCGGTGAGGTGGAGGTGACTCATCCGACCACTGGCGAAACGGTCACCTTCACCCTGGTGGACCTCTTTTGTGCAGATATAGCATTGGCTGCTTATGTCTACAACTCCTACGGCTCGAAGGGCACTTGGGGGTGCTTATGGGGAACTGAGTGTCAGTTCGCTCCAAATGCGACACGCCACATTATCGTGGCGGACTTGAACAAAGCGCGGAGCCTGGAATGTATGACCGGACTTGGGAGAATAAACCAGAGATATTACGTGGACATGAAAATAGAGCAACTAAATATTTTTCGACTGGAGGACGACCTTGACCTGCTATTTACTGCTTCGGGGATGGACATTCCCAACTGGTCAGGGTACAAGGGGGTTGCCAGTGCAGGACTGATTGCAAAGATAAATCAGGCCTGCAAAAATCAAGCTGGACCACCTTTGGCACAAACACCTCCAGAGAGGTATGTTATGGATTCTTGTCACTGGCTGATAAACTGAAACCGCAACTGGAGAGGTATTTCCCTCCAGAAGTTGGCCCAGCAGAACGACCGTGACTTGAAAACCGCGGACGAAACCAAAATGGGCAAGCCGAGACCCATGAAAGGCTGGGATGCCACGGACTCTCAGACACTTATGCTGGACTCCGAGCACACCAACAAGATTCTGCGGGGACACCCGCTTCAACCTGCAGTGAAGCGTCTGACCGACGGTCTGGCAATCCTGACTCGGTTGCTGACCAAGCCAGAACTATCAGAGCAGGACATCCAACAGTGCCGCGCAATCTCCGAAGGTTGCGGAGATACATTGCGGCCTGCTTCGGAAGCTATGAAAAATACTGTCAGCTATGTACAGCGAGTGGGGTGGAGCCCCATAAATTACCGGAGCGCCATAAATTCAATGTCGGGTGCTATGAGCACTCAACTACGGCACATGCTGTATCTCCCTTGGAGAGGCACAGCAGTTTCGTGCGCTACTCTCCCCAGGGCATCGAAGCGATGGACAAAATCTGGAAGTCCCTGCTGCTCAACCACACCGCCGACGGCGGAGGGAACGCAAAGGAAGACCCAGCGGGGCTACAGCAACTCAGACGTGTGCTGAGGATGTCTAGCCCGACCTTCCGGGATTTCAGCAAAAAACCTACGAAGACCGCGCGAAGCGCACATACATAGGCGGGCTGTGCAACGGCGAAAAAGTAGGACACATGAGACAGTGTCCAAAAAAATCTGTGAGACAGACCCTCACGTCGGAGGAAGCAACTCGGATCCTCAAGGAGCATACCGTTTGCAAACAGTTGTAGAAATAGAAATCGAAATAGTAAGACCCTGTAAAATACTCAACTTGAAAATAAAAAACTAGCACTGCTTGTTTCTCAACTCACAATTCGACGTCGGGGAAATTGACCTAATGCATAAGATATTCTAAAACACGGGACTGCGCGTATGACCGAAACACGGGACTGCGCGTATGACCGAAACACGGGACTGCGCGTATGACCGGGACTGCGCGTATGACCGAAACACGGGACTGCGCGTATGACCGAAACACGGGACTGCGCGTTGTGATGTTCACAATTCCCCGTAACTAGTTGCGTGAAAATTATTGTTCCACCTGTTTCAGGGATTGAAAAAATAACTGCCACGCAGGGGTCTGGTCGTGCTGAGGCTTTCTACAGTGAATGCTTTAATGAATGTTCTTAAAGAAGGAAGAAGGCTTCTTGACAACTGTCTTCGCATCTTGAATGATTTAAACACACGTGCATCTACCATGCACCGGAGTGCTGGCCAAGAACACTTCTGAGCAGTGCTGACGCAACGCGGCCGGCAATCCTCAGCGTCAATCTCTCCACTTAAAGGGGTCCATTAACTGCAACGTCAAGCACTGCTTTTTGTGCACCGATTTCAAGAAGGCTCTCGGCAATCTCAACCCTTTGCAGACGCGCACTGTCACGGTCACCAGCATTGGCACTGATCGCGACGAGCAGTGGGAAAAAGACGAGCTCATGCCCACTAGCCCGCTCCTGGACAGACGCGCAGCCGCGGATTGTGTACACGAGGCGCTGAACCGACCCCAGTGCGACCTTCCGACAAACTCGCGTCTGCGATAAAAGAGGCCAAGTGTCTCGGTTCAAACATCTTTTGTATAATGGGTATATATTCGATCTGATTTAGCATGTCAGTGCTGACGGTTAGAAATGTAGACCATATATGAATTTACATGACATTCCGATGACATTATGAATGGATATTAGAGATATTGTCAGTGTGACTGCTCGTCTTGTTAGGGCCTTCTGCCCCCTTCAAAGAAGTTTCACCTAGATTTGCACCGGGTGATCTTCATGCGACAGGAACGCAGCTTTCTATCAATTTGCTGATTTTCACGCGACACAGGAAGATGGTATCCTCTACATTCCGATTGCGGATCTGCGGCCTGAGGAGACTGCCAGCTCAGAGGTGGCGAGAACTCCAGTGAAGACACCCGCTGCTAGAGGGATTGCTGCTGTGTGTACAACTCGAGCAGCTGACCCGGGCGCAGCTACCGCGCTGACATCGGTCAACCTCGCCTACAATGGTAGAGAGAGAGGGGAGGGTGGATGCCGGTGATACCTTCTTTGGCAAGGGGTACTTCTTCCTGAGCGGGTCCTTGCCCACGTCACTCCGCCACTTCATCTCCTCCTCGCTCATCTCCGGCACGTGCCCTTCGCCGAGGCTCTTGATAATCACCTCCTGCCGGGCGCAAACCCTTCCCCCGCCTCCCATCCATGCACCTATGAGGATTTATGCTGATTGTGGCGCAAGCATTGCACGCTGCGGAGCCGGGGTGGCCGGTGGGTCGCGCTGCGGAGCCGGGGTGGCCGGTGGGTCGCGCTGCGGAGCCGGGGTGGCCGGTGGGTCGCGTTGCAGAGCGTGCGCGCTGAGAGAGTCGAGCGCGGGGTGCGCGGCCATTCAATGGCGGGGACCACTGGCTCCCGCGGGTGCTTCTGCTCCATTCTGCTCTATTCTGCTCCCAGCTGACAACCATCGCCTAAGGGCGGTCCGAATTCGAAAGAACCCGCCTTGGGGTGCCGGGCGATTGTGACGTTTGTGCGATCGCCGAAGCGTCGGCAAAGTCACTGCAATCAACGGGGCGTGCGGCTGCGTTCACAGGTGCGTTGCTGGGATCAACGGCGTGCTGCTCCCGGAAGAATTGAGCGCTTGACCCTGTGTTTTTTATCACAGCCGGAGACGAGTTGAGACGGAGGGCGGATGCGCGCCCGCCCCTCACAGCCTGAGACGAGTTGAGACGGGGGGCGGATGCGCGCCCGCCCCTCACAGCCTGAGACGAGTTGAGACGGGGGGCGGATGCGCGCCCGCCCCTCACAGGTGCGAGGCTGTAAGGGAAGCACATTTTCAGCGATGTGCTCAATGATCCACTTGCGGTACTCGAGGGACCCTTGCTTGATCCATTCGTGCACCTCCTTGTGGATCATCTCGAAGCCGAGCCACCTCTGCTTGTGTGAAACCCACATCCTGCACCACCCGCAGATCGCCATGCCTATTTCAGCTTTCTTGCCGCCACGCAGGCTAGATACAAGTGAAGTGCTCACAGGCAGAGTTCCAGTGAGGCGCTTCCCGAGCATGGGAGGGCCGCACTTTTTCTTCCCCCACATCGTGGGCACGTGCGGGGGGAAATTGTCCGTCATCTCCAAGATCGGCGCGGCCTGACGGGCGGCGCCTCACACAGTCCCCACCCAGCCCATCAATGATACCCGGAGATGTGAGCACAACTAGACGCTGCCGGCAAAGCGCCGCACTGAGCGTCATCTAGCTAGGGAAGGAGGCCCGCGGCGTACCTGTTCCCGGATGCGATTTTTGAGATCTTCATCAGGGAGGCTGGCGATCACAGCCTCATAGAACGACTTGTCTGTGGGCAGCTTATCCTTTGGCACCTTCTTCGGCGCTTTCATCCCTGCATCCAGAACACTGCCTCCGCATGAAAATCTGCGTTTCCAGCCCCAAATGGCGCATGACCCCTCCTCCCCCGCTTCCCCCCGGCCCGCACCCCTCCCTCAATTCGCCAATCTACCAGCCTCTCTTTGCCACGTAAGCTCGCCTCTCAAACCCTTGCCTAGGTCGAGCTCTCATTCTCTTTCCCCTTCTTCCCCGCCCCCTGGCCGAGTCTGAATTTCCCCTCTTCCCCACCCTACTGCTGGGCCCAATCACTTCGCCACATCCTATCCTCCAACTTAGGACCAACCCGTCTTCATCCACCCCGTCTGATTGCGCATGCCTGTCCTCCCCCCTTCCCGAGCCCCCTACCCCACCGCCGTTGCCTCCCTTTAGGTCCCATGCCCCCCCTTCCTCCAACTAGGTTCCCATCTATGAGCACCCTACATGCGCCGCTCCGCGCTCCTTGCAGCATACCCACCATTCTTGACATACTTGAGCTTCTTGTTCAGAAAGTCCGCGTAGTCATACTCGTTCATTGAGTCGACCCACATGTCCGCCAGCGTGAACAGCGCGTCGTACAGATCGCGGTAGTTCATGAAGTCCTTCCCCTTCGCATCCTCAATCCAATCCTCCTCCACGTCATCATCGACGATCTCCACCCCCTGCCGACCCACATCAAGAGGGCCCAAAGTTCACTCCCGCGCCGCTCCTGCGCCTCTCCTGCCTGCGCCGCATGAGATGCGATTTGTGACAAACCTCAGCGGTCTGCATATTCAAATGACTGGGCGCCGTCATGGCGGACCTTTCGCCGTGTAGCGTAAAGGTCGGTGAGTGAAGGTTCGGGTTGCCAGGGACACAGGTGTGGGGGGATGACTGGATTCATCACGTACCACACCAATGAACATTGGGGTTAATTCCCTCCTTGCGGCAGTAATACACTAAGTATGGAAGGCGCGCATCCGAGAAAAGGGCAGCAGTAGTACACTAAGTATGGAAGGCACGCATCCGAGAAAGGGCAGCAGTAATACACTAAGTATGGAAGGCGCGCATCCGAGAGAAGGGCAGCAGTAATACACTAAGTATGGAAGGCGCGCATCCGAGAGAAGGGCAGCAGTAATACACTAAATATGGAAGGGGCGCATCCGAGAGAAGGGCAGCAGTAATTCACTAGGTATGGAAGGCGCGCATCCGAGAGAGGGGCAGCAGTAATACACTAAGTATGGAAGGCGCGCATCCGAGCGAAGGGCAGCAGTAATACACTAAGTATGGAAGATGCGCATCCGAGAGAAGGGCAGCAGTAATACACTAAGTATGGAAGGCGCGCATCCGAGAGAAGGGCGTGGGAGGAACTATTATGCTCCTTGTGGCGGGAAGCTCATTGCCAAGGGGGTCACATTTAGGGCGTCACGTATCCGTGTGCTCAACATGGAATGCCTCACTTACGGCAATTTGTCTCCAATTTTAAGGCTGCATTTTTAGTATAATTGACGGACAAGCCGATATAATCACACACCATATCTGAGGATTGTGAGCTTTTGTGTTTGCCTCAAATCGCCCTCTTGCCGTTCAGATTCACCAGTCGTCAAAAGTGCAACCTTATCTTGCAGTGCATGCCGTTTTCGACAACCGCGCGGCATGCGCCGGGATACGGCGACATACAATACCCACCAATTAGGACCTTACACGTCGACCTACGGTGTCCGAATTCCCCCGGAGACCACCGACACGTAGGACTGCGGGGGTCACCGGCTAAGCGGATGATGCCGCGGCCTCTGAAAATTGGTGAACAACAACATCATGGGAAATTCGGACACCGTAGGTAGTTTTAAAAAGGCATATATAGAGGACATATGTATGCCTTTGACCCACTTACGTCTCCGGACAGTCGCTTTCCAGCATCCGGTGGGGTAGGATGCCGCCATCAGGTTTGGGTTTGCGGAGAGCGCTGAAATCTGCACCCATTCGCGTTTCACCCGGTTAAATTTTTCTCGAACTTATCGTATGCCTTGTACTATGCTTGCTTAACGGGCGTTAAGCAAGCATGGTACTATGGGCGCAGCATGGTACTATGGCCGCGTCAAGGAATGTATACCATTCCTTGAGCACCGGCAATCCGGGGAGTCGCCTAGGTCACGTAGATTGCTCATCCACTCAAGCGAAATGAACAAACCTGGCAACCTAGAAACTCCCTTGTATATTGTGCGTGATACAAAGTACTTGTATACAGGTTTGTGATTACTTATGTTCTCGGGTGCTTTGTCCGGATGGCTACCCTCACGTGATCATCTTCGCGCAAGGGAGGCGAAGATGATCACGTGCAGTTAGACATGATTTCGCAAGTGAAGAGTGTATGCATATATGCACTGTGATATGCCGTATGGTATGCAGTGCAATAATATATATTATAGGGATAAGTCTAGATTGGGTGTAGACATTTCATTATAATCCAGATTGTTATGTAGGCATTTTAATTCAGATTGGGTGTAGACATTTCATTTTAATCTAGATTGGGTGTAGACTTCATTTTAACATACCTTGATGCCTGGAGGGCATTACATTTTACATTGATGATATTGCATGTGAACATTATTATGTAAATTCGGCCATTAGATATCAACATCTGACCACAATGAACATATCTACCGGTTGGATTGGCGAAATAGTGTTTTTTTAAAAACATCAAACAACAACAAAAAAAAACATCGATTACGAACCGTTTTTCGCTAGTCGTCGCATACAAAAATATAATTTCACAAATTCAACCGATAGATATGTTCATTGTGATTAGATGTTGATATCTACCGGTTGAATTTGCGAAATAATGGTTTGTTTTGCAACAAATAACAACAAACATCGATTCCGAACAGTTTTTCGCTAGTCATCGCATACAAAAACATTGTTTCGCAAATTCAACCGTTAGATAATTATGTTCATTGTGGTCGGATGTTGATATCTACCGGTTAAATTTGCGAAATAATGTTTTTGTTAGCAACAAATAACAACAAAAATTACGACCCGTGCCCCCTATACCTGTGTCTACACCCAATGGCACATTAAAATGAAGTGCCTACACCCAATCTAGACCATAATGAAGTGCCTACACCCAATCTAGATTAAATGAAGTGCCTACACCCAATCTAGATTAAAATGAAGTGCCTACACCCAATCTGGATTATAATGAAATGTCTACACCCAATCTAGACTTATCCCTATATATATATATATATATTATTGCACTGCATACCATACGGCATATCACAGTGATACGGTATATCAAATTATTTTATATATGATAAAAAATACACCGCTGCTGCTGACCCGTGTCAGCCGCAACGGTGTATTTTGAAGTGAACGGAAGTCGAAAGTGATTAAGAAACAGTTTCAAACTGTCTCGAGCTTCCCAACACCGATTTATATGCGTCCGATGACTGTGCACATGTAATTGTACCGTCAGATCGAAAATAATTTTATACACAGTGCCTCGCATAATTTTCGAGTCATCGTCGTCATCGAGAATACACGTTTGATTAGGTCATGAAATTGCTGTATCACTGCCCAGGGGGTCACATTTAGGGCGTCACGTATCCGTGTGCTCAACCTGGAATGCCTCACTGCCCACGGGGTCACATTTAGGGTGCCACGTATCCGTGCGCTCAACATGGAATGCTTCACTGCCCAGGGGGTCACATTTAGGGCGTCACGTATCCGTGTGCTCAATATGGAATACCTCACTGCCGTGAGGGGATGACTAGGTCGATACAACCTGCCTTGGTCAGCCCTGGCACACACGTAGTACCTCACTGCCGGGACGACTAGGTCGGTGCAACCTGCCTTGGTCAACCCTGGCACACACGTAGTACCTCACTGCCGGGACGACTAGGTGGATGCAACCTGCCTTGGTCAGCCCTGGCACACACGTAGTACCTCACAGCCGGGACGACTAGGTCGGTACAACCTGCCTTGGTCAGCCCTGGCACACACGTAGTACCTCGCTGCCGTGAGGGGACGGCTAGGTGGATGCAACCTGCCTTGGTCAGCCCTGGCACACACGTTGTACCTCGCTGCCGGGACGACTAGGTCGATACAACCTGCCTTGGTCAGCCCTGGCACACACGTAGTACCTCGCTGCAGCTCCACGGCGACATTGAGGGGCGCAGGTCGAGCGGCGCGTGCAGGCACGTGCAATTGGTGCCAGGGAAAGGGGACGATGGGGTTTAAACCTCCGCCTCCGAGATCAAGTTGACCATCGTGGTGTACTGCTCCTTCACTACTTTTCCAGCTGACTGAAACCCGAGCTCCTTCCACCACTTGCGGATAGCCAGCTGTCATATTACATCGTCACACGCCCGAGGACCCGCCTCCCATATCTGAGAGTATGTGCCATCTTGCCCAAGCTGCACAGATGGCACCGAAACGGTTTGCCGGTTGCTGCCACGGTAAAGGGGACCACGGTGTTGAATGCCGAATGCGAAGCAGCAGATTCGGCTTTAAAGTTTCGACCAATCAGCGAGGACACGCCGGGAAGCAGAAAAGCAGTGATGCACTTGGGGAACCACAGCTGCGCGTGTTCTGAGGGCGTTGCATTCCCGCACCTCTGTGACCTCACTCTCTTTGATCCACTCCCGCCTTTGGATCGCGTCGTCCTCGTACATCTCAGGGTTCCCTAAGCAGAGTCAACTCCGGCCCCCCTCCGCATCCCATCATGCACGGCCCGCTTCTCGAATGTACTTTAGCCCCAGCTGCGTTTCGCCATTTGGCAACGTTGATCATTGCGCACCACCATGAACGGCTGAGATAAGACCGCCTGGAACGTGTCACAAGCTACTCCCAGCTCATATGCGACCAGCGTGATCTCTCATGGACGGCTGAGATGCCGCGAGTCAGGAGTGATCCCTTGCTCCGCCCACCTTGCATGTGCTTCGGCGGTGGCGGCTTGTCGTCCGAAATCTCCACCTCGATGGAGCTAATTGCCTGTTTCCGCCGATCGCTGGCCGTGTTCATCAGATTGCCCAGCAGCCGAGACATCAGCATTTCCTTGAACTTCTGCACCACACAATCCCACCGTCCGCAGCCTCCGCATCACCCGCTACCAGAGTTGACGTCAGAGAATATCAGCCGGCATAGCACCGTGAGCAGCGTTCAGGCTCCGCAGAGATTCTGCAACATATGCCGGCATTTTGGCTCGAGCACACTCATGTCGCAGGTACAAGTATGCTGGAAGCATCTATTGAGGGAGTAAGGTGTCCACAGGGGAACGCACCTTTCCAGCAGCAGTTGCCTCACCGCCATCCTTGTCATTGTCTAACGCATTCACATTCAGCACCTGCGAGAAAAACGGCCACCACAGTAGGGCGCAGCTCAGACCTCGCCTCGTCCCTTGAGCAAGCAGCTACAAGAATGCAACCAAAAAGATGCGCGGCGTGCTAGATATTAGGCGAGCGCAGTGCAGTCATTGCACATTTATGCGTGAACACAAGGACCGAGGTTCATCAGAAAGTGACCTCGCTGGATCTGCGGCGAGCTGGCCTCGCTGGATCTGCGGCGAGCTGGCCTCGCTGGATCTGCGGCGAGCTGGCCTCGCTGGATCTGCGGCGAGCTGGCCTCGCTGGATCGGCGGCGAGCTGGCCTCGCTGGATCGGCGGCGAGCTGGCCTCGCTGAATCTGTGGCGAGCTGGCTGAAGGGAGCATTTATGGAGAGCGGCTTTTCTTGAGGGTAGCACAGCATGCGCGAATTCAGAACGTTTACCCACTCAGTGTGAGGGAGGCTCGCGTCTGCCGTACAATGCGCGAGTCGACAAGGCAGGCTGTGGGAAAGTAGTGAAACTCCCCGCCATGATCACTGCGTGTGACCAATCCGACGGTGCATACATAGACCCAGCCTGTGGACGGCGAAGAAGTCCTGAAAATCGAAACCGCCAACTGTCGGGATGGCACGGGGCGGGCGTGAGCCGGGGGACCGTGCCTTGCTGATGCCCTTCCACTGTCCAAAGCCCTTCCCTTTGCCTAGCGCTTTCCCAGCCGTTGCCGCTGCGGGTGCGCCTGTCCCTGCAGGTGCCGCCCCTGAAGGTGCCGCCGCTGCACCTGGAGGCGCTTCACCAGCGCCCCCTTTGGCGTCCCCTGCGGCGCCCCCCTTGCTACCCCCTGCTGCGCCAGACCCCTGCGGAACAGTATCTTTTCGCGATGGGCGACCTCCAGCTTTACCCGACGGTTCTTCTGATGCCTTCTCTGCGAAATACGCAGCCCCCCCACTCACTGTTAACGCCTCCCCAACAGCTCCCCAACACACAAACGTGTCGCCTACAGATGCATTCTCGAGCTTGTGCAGATGCATCACAGCCTCCTTGGCGCTGCCTTTGGCTGCTCCCAGCCTGCTCCCATTATTGGAGCGCGTGGAGTGTGCATGCATGGCGGCGGCAAGCCAGCATTTTCATCACCACTCCTACAGTAGGCCAATGGTTGAAGCTCCGAGGCGGAGGGCGATTTGCTTCTGACAGGCTGCCTTACCACCAGTGCTCTTTCTTTGCCCTCTGCCGTTTGACGTTCTCCCCTGTTTCTTGCCAGATGCTTCCGCGTCACCACCGCCCCCACCCGGCTCCGCCCCCTTGCTGCCCCTTTTCCCCACCTCGACGCTGCTGCCCTCTGAACCCCCCCCCGGACCAGAACCCCTGGTACCAGCCCCCACGACATCACCCGGGGCTTGCCCTACGCCCTCGTCGTCCTCGTCTGGGTCCATGAACAGTTCGTCGCCGGACACGTTCCCGAGCTCCGCGTCCAAGATGTCTTCCTGTGAGATGCGCGACCCGGCCTCCCTCAGTAGCAGCTTCCCACAGCCCCCACAGCCCCCAGCTGCGAAAAGGTGACAGCTCATCGCCAGAGAAGTACACGCCTGTCGCCTGGTGACAGAAGGCGCAGCGTGCAGCAGCTCAGTGCTATCACAAGAGCGGAAACCCCCAGAATGCGTGGCCCTTCGTGCACCGCCCCTGCACTGGTCTGCGGGGAGCCGCGGGAAGTGGCCCTTCGTGCACCGCCCCTGCACTGGTCTGCGGGGAGCCGCGGGAAGTGGCCCTTCGTGCGCCGCCCCTGCACTGGTCTGCGGGGAGCCGCGGGAAGTGGCCCTTCGTGCACCGCCCCTGCACTGGTCTGCGGGGAGCCGCGGGAAGTGGCCCTTCGTGCGCCGCCCCTGCACTGGTCTGCGGGGAGCCGCGGGAAGTGGCCCTTCGTGCACCGCCCCTGCACTGGTCTGCGGGGAGCCGCGGGAAGTGGCCCTTCGTGCGCCGCCCCTGCACTGGTCCGCGGGGAGCCGCGGGGTGGCAGCAGCGCAGCAGCAGCATGCCGTGGGGGTGAGCAGGACGCCGCTACTAGTGGTGACAGGGGGAGGTGTAGTGACTATTAAAGTGATAGGGAGGTGTGGTGACCATAAAGTGACAGGGGGAGGGTGTGGTGACTATTAAAGTGACAGGGGAGGGTGTGGTGACCAAATAAAGTGACAGGGGAGGTGTGGTGATTTAGTTAGGGATAGCAGGGTATCAACAGGTATGCGGGGAAGAGGGCGGGGTGTAGGTAGGCATTGTGAAGGGCTTCGTGAAGATGGCACTAGGATGTGGCGCGGAGCTCGCAGGGCACCGCCGGGAGTGACATTTGGGACACACAAAATCGGTGAACTCATCGACACCAAAGTCAAGGGAGTCGAACTCCATCCTTGCGAGCTCGCCATCCCCTCTCTCCACTCGGCCTGGAAGGACAACGCAGCCCACCCTCCGAGGAACCCCCTCTCCGCTCAGCCGGGAACCCCCAAGCTTGCATCGCAGATCCGGTCCCAGAGCCGTTGTGGAGATGGCTGCAGAACAAGACCCATGCTCCGGCTTCTCATCTCGCAGTGCGATTACACGAACAGGAAGAGAGGACCGCCAAGACACCCTGAAGGCACAACACCGACAAGGGCAGGAAAAAACACCAAGACAACCAAAGGAAGAAGGGGGAAGAAGGCAGAGATCCAAGGCATCCCTGAAGAGGGTTGCAACAAGTGTACGCAACACCTTCTCCACGGGCAGGGGAGGCATCAGGCAGGCGCAGCTCGTTATAACAGCACGGGCGCAACACCTTCTCCATTGACCGGGGAGTCATCACGCAGGCGCAGCTCGTTGTAACGGCACCGGCGCCGAGCCTCGTTGAAGCTCGGCATCATCTCGTTCTCCAAACGCCGAAGGAAGTGCCCCCAAGGGAGGTGCTTGCCTGCCATCACGCGCCCCACGTGGAAGACCCCTCAACCTGCGAACCACCTCGGAAACGAGGACTAGGCCCAGCGGGATGGAAAGCGTGAAGCACACTGCGAAAGTCATGGGCAAGGTGATTGGACTGGCTGAGGCAGGACTGGCAAGGTGGAATAGGTGTATTGTTCTTGCGGGCGGAGAATTAGGAATATCAAGTCAAGGCGCCCTATGGGGCAGCTCGGCGAGGTCTGTGCGAGGCACAGGAGAAGAAACACAGCAGGGCGCACGGAGGCGGGCGCGGCTTGCTGACTGGGAAATGTGCATTCGAGCCACTCCCACACCGCCGTACCCGAGCGCTTGTAGTCGAGGTTGTGATAATAGAATTCCTGCAGGATCAGAGTGATCTGAACCATGTCGTTCTGACCCACGTTCTCCATCAATGTCGGATCCTTCGACAGCAGCTGCTCCAGGGGTGTCAGCTGTCAAAACGCACCCCACAGTATCCGTTTCATGCACGCCGAGCTAGCTGCTGGCACCTGCCCAGGGTTGCTAGCCACCCCGCTGCCCCGCCGTACGGGAGCTACATCCTTCGTCAGCGCCAGGGCTCTCCCTGGCAGCTGCCTAGGGGCTTCTTTCGTGTCGCCCCGTACCACAGCCCCAACAGCCCCCTTCGAAGCCGACTTTCCGCGAACTTCAAACTACCCACGTTCACATCCTTCGCCGAGCTTTCACCCCCCTGCCCCACCGCCCACTCGCTTCGCCAAGCTTCGCAGTCTCCTTGCCCACGGCGCAAATAACACTCTCCAAGCCTCGAGCCCCTCCACGACGTCTATATGCTTCGACGAGATTCCCGCCCCTCCCACCGACGACCATCCCCTTCGCCGACATCCCTACTCCCTCCACCGACTTCGCCAGCGACCATACCGTTCCCCGACATCTCTCTGTTGCCATCGGCTACCATACCCTTCGCCGACATCCCTGCTTTCGCTACCGGCTTCGGGAAACGGCCAGTGAAAGGGCGCAGAAGCCTCACAACGCCCTGGTCTCGGCAGAGGGCCTCCATCCATCACCTTGCAGTCGCAAAACATACACTCGGACAGTCTCGGGGACCCTTCCCTTACACTCGCCGGGCACAGAGCACCTTTCTTCTCTTTACTTTCCGCCTTCCAACCATCCTCTTCTCCCCGTCGGCCTTCTTCGGCACGCCCTCCGGAGGCGCTTGACCCTGCGAGTGCCTGGGCCCAGCGGAGGCTCGGTTCGGCTGTGCACCCTCCGCCGGCGGAGCCATGTTGTTCTGGTCGCCTAGAATACGCTCAGTCTCTTATCCCCTCTTTGTCCCTGCACAGGCCGCCGTCCCCGAGCCGATCATCGCCGGCACCCTGCCGGAAATTGGCGCGACGTGCGTCTCTTCCTGAGCTGCGCGCATAGTGCCATGGTACAGTCGAGTGCTGAAGAGAATGAACGGGGCGGCGCCGAATGCACCCGATGGAAGAACGAAGCGGCTGAGCCCCCGACGTGTCGCCCCGGGAACACGAAGGAAGTACAAATCGGCTGAGTTGCGCCAATAAGGAGCCATTTTTCGGGTACGGCATGGGGAAGCGCCAGCGTCAGCGCCAGCGCCAGCGGCTCGCAGGTGAGGCGAGATGCGGTACAGATGGATACGAGCGATAACTAGGGCTGGCAACTCAGTCGTGCAAGGTGGAAAAACTCCACAAGTTCGCGCAAGTGGGCAAAATTCTTAGCTTGGAGTAAAATAGGAAAATAGTTAGGGGTACATTCGCCGCTCCAACCAGGTATCAAGATATGGTACGGGGTTGATATCAGGGAAGTCCCGAATCGAGCTCTTCAAGGGATGAAGGTTCTAGAAGAGTCGAAGC
The DNA here is from genome assembly GCA_001247695.2 of Cymbomonas tetramitiformis. Taxonomy (NCBI): domain Eukaryota; kingdom Viridiplantae; phylum Chlorophyta; class Pyramimonadophyceae; order Pyramimonadales; family Pyramimonadaceae; genus Cymbomonas; species Cymbomonas tetramitiformis. The sequence continues at coordinate 20,914 of LGRX02005341.1, forward strand.
GACGGACGGCAGCATTCGAGGGAGGCTGGGCCAAGCGGAAAAAGAGTGCGACCCCAGAGCCCAAAAAAGCCTTTCGAACATTTGTGTCCGAACATTTGTGTCCGAACTAGGATACCCCTCGTGTGTGATGTGGAATGCGGAGTACACCATATATCGGTGTGAACAACTGCCAACCTAAGAATCCAAAATAAATGTAACTCATTTGTCTCTGGGCAGAACTGGGAAACTATAGCTTCAATGACAGCCTGAAGACTTATGGCTCGGAAACGTGTTCGATGATGCGTGCAGGACGTCACCTTGCACCCGGAAAGTGCGTCAAGTGTATGTTCTAACGCGAGCCCCGGCAACACAGTTCAATATAGCGCAACATGAAGGAAGCGCGCTGAATTCTCATCTTGGCTGCATCGCGCGATGCCGCAGTGCATGAGCTTTCAAATGTAACGAGCGTTCGAAGCGCAGCTCTTGATTACACGTCTACGCCTTATATGTTAGCTATAGTTGCTTCGGAAACGGCGGTCCTCATGTGTAACGCCGCTGCATCCCATTCAATGGTCGACAAACCTCAACCTAGGGGGAAGAGAACGCCACACGCAGGCACCAGCGAAAAAGGGGCAGTGCTCGAGAGCGTAGTCCGTTCCGTTTACAAATTTCTCCAAAAGTACCTTTGTCTTTAGAAATGTCCACTTCTTGAAACTCTCGGAGGAACCAAAGGTTGCTACAGATGCGGTGGTCCATGACCCCCTTGATACAGAAGTAGGGGACCCGTTGCTACCCCGCCTAGTGTGTTTTCGAACACAAGAAGATTAACTTGAAATTCCAAACCTATAGTTGAGATTCGGGAAGGGGCGTTTTTTCGTGAAAGGCAAGCTGCGCGCTCGTGCTCCCCTGCACTTCGTTGGACGATGTGGTCATCCACAACGGGAAAGTGTACACAGAATATTATGCTTTAAAGTAGTATTTAGAAGGGAACTTGTTTGGAGAATTTCCGAATATACGCATGCTTTCCTAAATATATTTGGTTACGTTTGAATACTGCCCCAGCCAGTCTACCTCAAGTGTGACATAATCGAACGTGAAACGGAAGCGGAACAACAAATGTCCCTTGTCCGGATCGTCTCACGTCAGACACGAGACAGAGACACAAGATAGAACCAACACCAGCACCATCGCATGATATTGATTGATGAATGATGATACCGATAGAGAGCGCATGATCGATGATACAATTAAATTCGAATTACAATAGCGAATACAATATATAGGGCTCTAAAGGTGTGATCGACCCCGCTTTATATTTCTATTTCGTATTTGGCCCCTTTTTTGTTGTTACAGCCCACACGGACAGACGACAGAGGGGGAGGCAAGAGCTAGACCCGACAGGAAGGAGTCTACAGTCTTAGAGCGGAGAGCAGAGCCAGACAGAGCGCCTCGCCCAGCGCAGCGCAGCGGTCGGGCGGGGGGGCGCGGAGAGCTCGGACGCGGGCTCGTACTGTAATGCTAATCGGCCGAGCGCGGCATGATGATGATGATGATGATCGATGATGACTAGCGAGAGAAGCGGGCGCGGGCTGGGCGCAGCCGTAGCGTAGCCGCAGGCTACAGGCGCGGGCGCGGGCGCGGGCGCGGGCATGGGCATGTCATGTCATGTCATGTCATGTCATGTCATGTCATGTCATGTCATGTCATGTCATGTCATGTCATGTCATGTCATGTCATGTCATGTCATGTCATGTCATGTCATGTCATGTCATGTCATGTCATGTCATGTCATGTCATGCCATGCCATGTCATGTCATGTCATGTCATATCATGTCATGTCATGTCATGTCATGTCATGTCATGTCATGTCATGTCATGTCATGTCATGCCATACATCACATTCATGACCTAATCAAACTGGAATTTTCGATGACGACGATGACTCGAAATTTTCGTGAGACACTGTGTATAAAACTATTTTCGATCTGACGGTTCAATTACACGTACACAGTCATCGGACGCAAATGCATCGGTGTTGGGAAGTTCGAAACTGTTACTTAATCACTTTCGGCTTAAGTTTCAGCTCAAAATACACCGCTGCGGCGGACCTGGGTCAGCAGCAGCGGTGTATTTTTTACTAGGCGGATCGATCTCAAAAAGAGATCTCCACTAGGCCATCTGACCGTAGGATCATGTGCGCGACAGTGTTTCGCTTTTTGCATCCCAACATGCCATGCCATAACGCGAGGGTGGCGTCGCGGTAAATGTACGCGACTGCGGTGGCACTGTCATCGTTAGCGTCTAGCATCCGTGAGATCGAAAGTTTGTCCGTGTCGCCCGTTGGGATTCGCGCTTTGCTGCTGCTGCTGCTGCTGATTAAGTAAGGTAATTTGGTCCGGTTCCAAATCATAAGGAGTGCTGGATGTGACACACCGACAGTAAAGACTGTCACCTGTCACTTCCTATAGTAGGCTGGGTGACCGTCACCAGTAGACGGGAAACACCCGTTAGTATTTATGTGTATCTCTTTTATCAATCTGAGACTTTTACCGTTCTGATATCGAAACCCTTAACTCAGGGTTTATTCTCCGTTATCCGATATATACACCCGACTATATATCTGACAGGTTTGGCCCCACTTACGTTTTATTTAGCCACTGCGACACCGCGAGGATGATTGGCTAAAGCCGGACGCTTGGGATGGAGTGAGGCGCTCCGCGCGTGGGAGTGCCGGCGGTCGCGGGTATGGCCTAAGTTTTGTGGGTTGATTTACGGCTAGCTGAAGGCCTTTGAGGACGTTTTTTTCTACGGGATTTAACGTTGGATTGGTTTACGCATCCTGGTTGGTCACCACACCGTTTCGTATCGGCCGCCATCTACCACACGACTTCTCGAAATTTCTGCTCTCTCACGGCAGCCGTATCGACGACCCACCACATTTCTTGGCCGCCCAAGACTACCGCATTTTTTTCCCACGTCTTCTTGCCTCACTCCACCCCTGTAGTCTTCTTCATCATGGTTGCTTCTACTAGATCAACGGCTAGCATGGCGCATCGCCGCCGCACATTAAGTACGATCTTTGACTCCGTTGCTGCCAGGCATGCCAACACGCCCGCGACCCCGACAGCGGCACAGCCGGCCGCTAATTCGGCGGGTGCTACATTTTTGGCGTCGGTACGCACCTTGCAGCGGGAGCACTTCGACATGAAGGTGGCGAAGCACGACGTCCAGCGCAAGTTGTTCGACGGCAAAGAGGGGAGATTTTCCGGTGCGGAGACCCACGCGGCGGCTATCTTCACGAGGATGGTCTCTGCCCTGCAGGCAGCATTCGTCACTGAGGACACCGGTTTCCTCCCGCTCTTCACGCTGGACGACGCTACTTTGGCCGTCCGCGTGGAGGCCAACAATTTGTTGTTCTCCACGATCGAGCTGCTGATCGACCCCTCGTCGCCCGCAGCGGACTGGTTGGACTCCTCCCACGCCAACTTCCCAGCAGACGGTAAGCGTGTCCTGCTCGAGTTCGCCCGTCGGATGATCCCGGTTGGGGACCCCTTCCAGGGGCAAGCGGACATGTTTGCCGTCCGCATCGCTGCGGGCGTGGACCCTCATGGACCCATTGAGGACTTCAACGCCGCGCTCAAAGCTGCGAGGACCAGGTCGACGCTCCAGGACGAGGACGTGAAGTCCCTTTTCATCAAAGCCCTCGACGCCACCATCTACCAGCCGGTGGTGTCCCGTTTGCTCCTTCACGACCAACGAGCCGCCCACGACCTACTCACCATTCAGCAGTGGGTGCGGGAGTGCTACGGCGAGCACGTGCGGGCGGGCACCGCCACCGCATCCGCGCACCGGTACTCCCACGGCACGCACTTCATGGAGAAGGGCGTCGATGAGTCGGGTGCGGCGAGTGAGATCGCGGACTTACGGACCATGGTGCTCGACTTGAAGAGGCAGTTGGCCACCTTCCTCGTCACCGCCGAATCCGAATCGTCTCCGCGGGGATTTACCCCTCGCGCGGACAAACCGGACCGCCGGGTCAAGACCCGTTTCGCAGCCTCGCCCCTCCCCAAAGGGGGGAATTGGTCTCAGTCCGTCTCGCGGAAGGTGGCCTTCCACCGCGAAAGCGGTGCGACAATCCCGTACTGCCAAAATCAGGTATGTGCTAAGGGGAAGGCGAGGCACTGGCACCGGGACTGCCCGAACGGGGGCAGGACCGGACTCTCGGCCTTCGCCTTCGCCGAAGAGGCCGAGAACTCCGTGTTGGCCGCGAAGTTCCAACACGCCATCGACAACAGCGACCCAGTGGAGTTCGACGCCCTCTGCATGCTTGCGGGCGGGAAGCCGGAGGTCTTCACCGATCTCTCCGCGTGCTCGTTCTGCGAGGAGGGCGGTGAGGTTCTCGTGTCCGCCGTCGCCGAGTTCTCTGAGATGGCGCACGCGGCTGGAGCTTCCGCGTTCAACATCAACACCTTCACTGCCGACATGCCGGTGGTGTCGGAGCCACCCGCGCACTCCCCGCCCGCGTCGGTTGAGTCCGAGGAGGGTTGGACCGGTCCGCCAAACCCCTTCTGCCCTCCCGTCACCCGCACGTTTGCCGCGACTTCATTGAGGGCACGGGGATTGCATTGGTGCCCAACGAGCCGGCCGCGAGCATGAACTTGCTCTCCGCGGTTGAGGCGCCGGAGCGCGTGATCGACTACGAGCCCGCGGCTTACGCCACGAGCGACGATGACGACGGGGATGCCTCGGTGACACCGCCGCGGCCACGGTACGGCTGCGGGAACGGCATTCCGAAGTTCGGAAGATCTCTCCTCACTTCCTCCTTGGTGTGCGCACTCTTTGTGATTTGTGCCGCCGCCGCGCCGCATGCCGTTGCCGGTGTCGGTGGTGCCGATGCGCGCACATGCACGGGTCCACCGGTCGGTGGTGCTCCGTGGACTGCCGCAGCAGTCCCGACTACGGGGGCTTCGCCAACTGAGGCGGTTCATGACGTGCCGTGTGCGATTCCGCCTCGTCGCCAACGGCGGGAGCAGAGGAGGCAGGGCCTCTACATGGCTCCGATGCCGTGGCATCCCGGACCGCCACCGCCTGCCGAGTTGTTTGTGGACGGCCCTCCGCTGTCGCCGGCTTCATCTTCAGATGACGAGGCTCCACCGTCGGGCAGCACTTGGCAGCATCCCGGTGCGGTGCAGCCTCCCGTGATCGAGAACCCGTCAATTTCTTCTACGAATGATTCGTCACCGGCCCCGGGGGCCGGCAACTGCTTCACAGTCACGCTGCTCCGAGCCGGGCAGACAGCTCCGAAGACCACTAGTGGCTAGCATTAGTCACGCCGTGCCTGCCTGGGAGTTAGCTGTAGTTTAGCCTCCTAGATGTGCAGGAGAGCTCTCTGAGTTTGAGCTGAGTTTAGGGTTTTAGCAAAGTAACAGCAGTATCTGACAATCTTGCTGTGACCTGGGACCGCCCTGACCAAGAGTACAGGCCCCCAGTTGTGCTACAGTTTCCTCCCGAAGTTGAGTAGGGAGTTTGTTTGCTTCGTTCACTACTAACTCCGGTCACCACCCTAGGTGGTGTGCTGGATGTGACACACCGACAGTAAAGACTGTCACCTGTCACTTCCTATAGTAGGCTGGGTGACCGTCACCAGTAGACGGGAAACACCCGTTAGTGTTTATGTGTATCTCTTTTATCAATCTGAGACTTTTACCGTTCTGATATCGAAACCCTTAACTCAGGGTTTATTCTCCGTTATCCGATATATACACCCGACTATATATCTGACAAGGAGCAGAGGTTCACATATCATTGCACTGCATACCATGCAACATATCACAATTGCATATATGCATACATACTACACTTGCAAACGCATGTCTACCTTCGCGAGATCATCTTCGGCTCATTTGCGCGAAGATATCACGGGAGGGGTAGCCATCCGCACAACCCACCGCACGAACACACGTGATCATAAACGTGTGTTCACGCGCCCTGTATCACGCATAGTATGCAAGGGTGTTTCTAGGCTCCCAGGTTTGTTCATGTCGCTTGAGCGGATGAACAGTACTTGGGAGCTACGCGACTTCCCTTGATGGCCGCGTCAAGGAATGGTACATATACATTCCTTGACGCGACCATAGTACCGTGCTTGCTTAACGTCCGTTAACCCCTAAGGGGCGGATGGAATTTCTTGCAAAAAACGGTGTTTTGGGGATTGTAGGCATTGTCGCGTATCGCGGACATCGATGTCCATTCACGTTATCATGTATGCTGTCGGTATGACCACCATGTAACTTTAAGAGCGCCATAACATGCATCCGTGCACCATATATATTCAGATTTTCGGCATATCCAACCCAGTTTTCATGATTTTGGGACATGTAAAATTTCTCCAATCTCCTATTACAACTTACATTTCGACTTCGTTGGGTGACTATCGTCATGAAAACTTGAGGATTGGTCACATGAACATATTCCCACCCAGTAGCGCACCTGTATACCGGCAAATATACCGACTATGAGCAAAAACGCCCCCCAAAACACCCAAAAAACACTTAATTGTAAATGTTTTCCATACTTAAGGAATGCTTTCCCATAATTAAGCGCAATTGAAGGCGATTGCTTCCTATTTGTGGGGATATATAGCATGTGTCATGCAAACAACCATGCAGGGGACGCTAGTGGACATTGGGCACGCGACATGCCTTCACAACTCCACCCAATTGGGCGGGATCGTCGGGTGTAAGCCTTGATTTCGTATATTTTAAGACAAAATTCAAGCTCTAAAAGGCAAGTTTTCAAGAATTGTCGTAATTGAAAATGTTGCTATGTGAGATATATGTCCTATATGGACTACCCATCCCAGTGATTAGTCATTTGCGACATACACACAGGTAGGTGCACGCGCCTTGGAATGCATATTTCGGCAAGCCAAGGGCATGTAGAACCACTTGGATGCACATTCCCACAATCGAATCCGTCCGTATACGGTACAAACCGCCCCTTAGGGGTTAAGCAAGCATAGTACAAGGCATACGATACGTTTCATATAGGTTTCATATACATAAAACGTTTGGCTGCAGATTTCAGCGCTCTCCGCAAACCCAAACCCAAAGGCATTCCGTACCCAAACCCATGCATCAAAAAGAGAGCGCATGCGCACAGCACTTGCCCACAGGGCATACATATACCATATATATATCACATATAAAGAGTACCTACGGTAAGCTTTTTAAGCATCAGGTTGATTTTACCTTGTTTCTGGCCCCGCGGCATCATCCGCTTAAGCGCCCATCCCCGCAGTCCTACGTGTCAGGTGCGAATGGGGAAAAAAGCTGACCGTACGTCGACTCGGAAGGTCCTAATTGGTCGGTACCATATCCTGCTTCATCCTTCGGATGCGCTGTCATGGTCGCAAAAGCGCAAACACGACGTTTTCCGGGTAATTCGCCTTTACCATGTAAACCACACTGTTAAAAGCGAACAGCTCGATTTACTGTGACGTGACGGTCAAATGACACTCCGTACATTTATACGAAATTTCCTTCTAAAATATGGAATGAATGTGCTGTATGACATGACATGACATGACATGTCATGTCATGTCATGTCATGTCATGCCATGCCATGTCATGTCATGTCATCATCATCATCGTCATCATCATGTCACGACGCGACGCGACGCGACGTCATCGTCAAGCGTCAGCGTCACGAGCTCACGACTCACGAGTCATAGTGATAGTCACCTACACCTGCGATCTTCGTGGGCACATACGCAACGTCATAAATTAAATATGACGCAAAATGAAGACCTGCCGAGTATCTGTCATCTCGTATAAAAGAGGGTTCATTACACATGAATTACGCCGCACATACGTACGCCGTACGATACGGCGAGGCCGCATACGCGGGTATCGTACGTATGATACCTCGAGGTACGGGCCTCATTGACCTTTGACACTATCGACTATGACGTATCCATGGCAAGGGGTATAGAAATTGAAATAACAAATAAGTAAAGAAATAAGTACTTATTTCTATACCCCTTGACGTATGGGGCCCACTAAGCCTCTAGCCTGTGATTGAGATGACACTCGAGTGTCACAGTGTCCCGGTCGGGTGTCCACGAGTCTGTCTGTCGAGTGTGCAGTGTCGAATGACGATGTCGCTGTCGTGTGTATCCGCTCGATGTCTATCGGACATCAGATATGCAGAAACAAAACATAACTCAAAACACCTTGAAAGCCGCCACAACTTCATACTATTCGTTTTCCCACTCCACGGAGTCCTTGGTGATTATTTGAAAAGAGAACCTTCAGTATGGCAGACGACGAAACGGTACTTGACACTCTGCTTCTGTATAATTTAAATGAAAAAAACCAATATTCTGTATTCTCACCGGGATGCAACACGCAGGTGCCGGTCTTTGACCCCACCATGAAAAAGAAGAAAAAGAAGGTGACCAAACTGGATCAAAAGCCACATATATTATGATTTTCCTCCCATAAATAACTTCTGCAAAAATCACTTTCATTCATTCAACGGTGTGATATGTTCGCCGATCTTCAATAGCGATAAGCGGCGTGTCCGCAGTGTCAGAACCCTCGTTCTGGCCTCCACTTTCAGGGTGTCCACATCGTTCAGCACCCAGCTCACACATCGAAATTCACTGAGCTCAAAATTTTGGTTTCTCTCACATATGGAGTATTGCTTATGCATGTACTTGTGCTCTCTTTGAGCAGAAGGTCGACCTTAACTTGGATGACGAGGGCGCTGGCGAAGAGGCACCAGTTGCGGAAGTAACAGAGAAGGTCGAGGATCTCGGTCGTAAGTTACATGCCACCTCCATCACTTCACATATTGATCGTTGCAGCCCTTTGCACTCGCCTTAGGTGCACAAGTGGAGTCGGTGTTCAGGCTCAGACGTGCTTGCAGTAAGCTGCAGTTTTGCGTCTCTTGTTATGAAACCTTGCCTGCGCGGTTGCTGTAGTATTGCTAGTTGTTGTCTTTCGGTAGCTTGTCTCTCCAGCCGGCCAAGGTATCTGCCCACCTTTGCGTGCTACGCTGTAACCCTAAGTTGACCCAAAGGTGGCATACTTGGGTGGTCTGTGGCTGCAGTTGACGATCTAGATTTCGGTAAGAAGAAGAAAAAGAAGAAGAAGGTATCAACTGCATATTAATTTAAGGGATAAGCCTTGCCTTCCACGGACCGTCGTTCAAACAGTGGACTCGCCGTCAGTCCAAGTGTGAGGGTGCTGAAAAAGGGTAGCTCGCTGTGAGTTACAGACGGATGATGAGGACAGCGCTGAGGCTGCAGTAGCCTCCGCGGAGGGAGGTGAAGGTGGAGATGATGAGGATTTCAAGATGAGCGACCTCTCTGCGCTCCCTTCTAAGAAGAAAAAGAAGAAGAAGAAGGACATCGACCTCGGGGACCTTGATGGTAAGTGAGCGAATTCATTTGTGGCATAGTTCAGCGTCCAACATTCAGTTGTAGAAAATTTCAGCGTCCTTGCCTTAGAGCCACGGCACCCATACAGTTTTCGAGACACGCGATTTTGACGTGGGCGCGCGCCTTCTTTGCAGCTACGGGAGCCACCTCGCGTGAGTGTTAGCAGCAGATACCCTAGGGTATGTCTGTCTGTGTAGAAAATGCGCTGTAGTAACTGCTGTTTTCGTTGTGCTACGCAGATATTGCAGCCGGTGACGAGCCTGAAGCAGACACCAAAGAGGAGAAAACCAGAGTAGGTTCTGGACTTCCTTGGGACGGCACTACTCGCGACTATCATTATGAAGAGGTACGCGTCTTCCTGGCAAGCTTAGCGTGTTTTGCTCTCCCGCTTGTTGCTACGAGCTCCTTTAACCGGCATCTTCGAGGCACTTACTATTGAGAATGCATCTTTGTCTGAACGCAGATTCTTGGTCGCATTTTCGGGATGCTTCGCGCGAACAACCCTGAACTTGCAGGAGAAAAACATAAGACTATTTTGAAGCCTCCGGAGGTTCGTCTTCCATCACCGTAGTAACCAGAGGATTGGATAGCCGCGTTAGATTCAGGGGTGCTCGCACTCAAAACCTCAATTATTCAATGGCTTTTCAGTGCAGTCTGACGGCAGTGTCTTTGGCACTGTACTTTTGAATCGCTGTGTTACTGGAGCTTTGGAGTACGGTAAGGTGTTAGGGCACGCGGAAATGAGCACTCGTGAACTCGTCGATCGTGAGACCTCGTAGTTTTCTAGACGACGTGCACAGCTTGACTTGATCCTGAGGATCACCTTCACCTGGTTGCAGGTTCTTCGAGAAGGAACCAAGAAGACCGTTTTCGTCAACTTCATGGAACTCTGCAAAGCGTATAAACCTCCCCTAGCTCTACTCAACCACACCCCTTCTCCGTTTATTCGAGCAGATGTGCTAGTGTTCCTACAGTTTTGCAATCCCAGCCGCTAGCGAGTTTGCCACTGCAGTCCTTGCACTTGTGTCATATGCCAATATTGAAAGAAGTGAGATATCGTGACGTGTGGAACAGTATGCACCGACAGCCTGATCACGTTATGGGTTACCTCCACGCGGAATTGGGAACTAGCGGGTCTCTGGATGGACAGCAGCGTTTGATCATGAAGGGCCGTTTCACACCCAAGGTTTTCGAGGGGATCTTGCGTCGCTACGTCAGTGAGTTCCTGAGTTTCCCACGACTATCTCAGTTACAGCAATTCCACCTGCACCTGATAAACGTCTATATTATGTGTTGACGCGACTCAACAGACTTCGGGCCTTTCGTAGGAGCCTCGAAATGATCCTGTGCGTGCTTGCTCTTTGTTTTTATCGTGGATGAGGTTTTCCTGTGTTCCACCGAGTTGTCCTCAAACTCTAGCTCAGCACTGTCGACTGTTGTCCTCCTCTCTTGTCACTAAAGCAGCGACGTGGGTTGCAGATGAATATGTTATCTGCAACATGTGTAAGAGCACAGACACACTGCTTGTAAGAGAGCAGCGTCTCTTTATTCTGCGCTGTCAACAGGTAACGCACTTGTGCAGCACTGTTTCAACGGGAAGAAGTTTTTTTGCGTTCACTTAACAAACAGTTGTTTCTTGGAGGCTATCTGCTTACCTGGTCAGGAACAGAGACTTGTTAGTCTCACTTGTGTGGCTTTATGCTTTCTGCAGTGCGGAGCATCGAGATCTGTCCAAGCCATCAAGACAGGTTTCGTGGCGCAAGTTGGACGGAGAAAGCGCGCTTAAATGCTATCGACTCCAGAGATACGTTGATATGCTTGACTGCTTGGTTCATGTTGAAACGCGTGGCTTTCCAAATATAGTAGGCAAAAGTAGTGTTATCTATAACGAAGCGTTACAAAACGTTGTGGAGGCTTGGAAGGGTGTACAGTATAAGATCAGGGAAAGATCTGCTTTTGGAACACCCTTTACTTGTGTCTGCATACGGAGGTCCAAGTAAACTACCGAACAAAGTGAGAGAATCATATTTATTTTGATATTCTTGATACAGACCACTGAAGATTATCAAAGATATATCCCTTCCTTAGTTGGTGGCAGTATGAGATGGCTTCGTATGAAGAAAGTGTAGATTATATGTGTTCTCAGAAATTTTGTGTGCGGTAATGAGTTCTCAAAAGAAGAAACAATGAACAGCAGCAGCAACTGTAGGGGGTCAGCACGACACGGCCAGAGCAATGGCATCTTTGCATTTGTACCTCACTACTCGGGACGGAGTTTATGTTGCTGTTTTTTTATTGAGGGTGCATGTTATAGTGGGGGCACCTAGAAAAAGCTTCATGCAGAACGGTGGGTCCAAAAATGTTTTATGTTGAAGTCATGGCTGTTTTCGGTTTCAAAGTTGATAACTTGTATATATTTCAGGGAGAAAATACAAGAAAAAATAAAGACGAGAGTCACAAGATGGCGCCGTCCAAGTATATGACGGAGGATTGAAATGCGAGCCCCATCTCAGTCTGTGAGTATGACTCTGAGGTTAGCGTGTGTCAGTATGGTGTATCATGTCATCCTGGGTACCAAGAGATGAGAACGCTGCAAAAAATCAGTCGGACACTTTGCGTCGTTAGATTCAAAAAGTAGGGCTCTATATGTATTTATGTATTTTCATAGCGCGTCCGTGTCTTGCGGCTACGTTTGCCATCGCATATCACAGTTGTCGTCCGATAAACAGTGCAATAGGTGGCATAGTTCCTTTTCTTTTTTGGGTTAGCGAATGGAAACAGCAGTCGATCGATCATCGATACGAGGATTTTCGTTCTCAAATTCAATTGGTTGAAAGGCGGCGTCGTTCCTTCAAAGGTCAAACACATTATACGGTAGTCGAGATCTCGCGCCAGTTGGAGAAACACTTTTAAGTTCGAACCTGGCGGCCAGACCGCTCTCTGACGTGCGGCTAGAATAAGCGTTTGTGCGGGAATTTTACAGGCGCGCGGATGTGGGTAGTGTTTTGTTTAATATGGTTGTCCTTGGTCAAAACGACGGATCTCATATATTCATCCGGTTTCACGTCTCTCTGCGCCGCTGGCTCTGTCGTTTGTGCTTGGCTTTTCTGCGTGATTTTTGAGACATTCCTCTTTAGCTGCTTCGCAACCACAACTGCTCCACGTGTCCGCCTCTCCTTGTTTTAATGTTTGACAAATATTGGTGCGCATGCCTTGTCTGCACCTTTTTGCGATCTTGTGTTTTAGAAACGCGGCCTTGTTTATAGAATTGTGTAGGAACTGTTGCGCCACGTGTTCGTATTCGAAGAGGTAGCAGCGCGTCTGGGAATCTACCCTAGCGGGATTAACCCCGGTCTTGGTTGGCGATGCTACCGTACTGATGTTTAGGATTGCTTTACTTTCCCTGGCTGAAGTAAAATATTTGCGCTGCGTATTTTGCTTTGACCGACTGACAATATATATTGCTCATCCATGGCATTTGCAGGAGCGAAGGTAGGATGCGTCAAGCGTTTTGGGATGTTGGCGGCGAGGAAGACGCGCCAACGTTGTAGGATCTTGGCGCGAACCGGACTTAGTGCAATTCTCGGTTTTGGTGTATAGCGTGTATTCCTGCACTGCGCATTTTTCTTTAGTTCAGCATGTCATTTATTTGCCTGGTTTGCCGATAGTTTCAGCGAAAAACTAGATAGGATCGTAATTTGTAAACACTATTTAATTTGCCTGCAGACACTATATGAGCCCTAGCCGCTTTAGCTATTTTCTCACGATCTTGAAGCTGTGACATAGAATTCTCTAGCTCCTGTTACTGCGTTTTTGCCTTTCTAAAAACTTGGTGTAAAGCAGCAATGCTAATTTTAAAATCATTCGCTGCAAGATACTTTGCCGTGCTGGATATATGTTTGTTGAGTGCTCGAACTTTTAGAAATGTGCGAATACAAATAAGCAATTTAGAGCAGAATGCAGACTGGTCGTGGCGAATTTTTCAATACGGGTAGATAACGTAATACCATTTCAAGGGGTTTGCAATGCCTTGATATTAGTACCTGAAAATTTATTATTTGTACCTCGACAATTATTATTTCTAAATATGGCATCTTTGCATTTGTACCTCACTAGTCGGGGACGGAATTTTTGTGTTGCTGTTTTATTTCGGGAGTGCATGTTATAGTTGGGGCTTTACATCGAAAAAGCTGAATGCAAAACGGCGGGTCCAAAAAATATTTTTTGGTTTGTTTAAGTTGCGGCTGTTTTTCGGTTTCAAAGTTGATAACTTATATTTTTTCAAGGCGAAAATACAAGAAAAAATAAAGTTGGCGCCATCCTATATGATATTGGCTGATCAGAAATTTAGCTATTGGCTTTGCTAAAATTCAGAAATATATGTATATACTGTGGACCTAATTAGTCATAATTCTCATTGTATACATTTCGGTGGCTGAATTCCCTGAATAGGACTCAAGCAAATAACGAGTATGGATTTTTGTTCCGGGTAGGAAATTCAAACAGCCCCGTTCTGCATCTAAGGGAGGTTATAGAAGTGACTAAGTCGGAAGGTAAGGTTAAGTGGCGCTTCTTGAAGCCCATTGCCAGACTTTGGGAGGGCCATTGTCGCACCATGGGGGTGTCGAAAATGCAGGTCGTAAAAGGCAATGCCGTCGTATAAGGCAATGCATTCTGTGTTGGTAGGAAGCCAGTAGAGATTTTGTTGCCTTTCGATAGTGATGAGGTTGTGCATGCGTCTGGGACTGTGAAGAAACCGACCCGGCCTGGGCCATTCCGACAGAGGTGTTTGGAGGAAAATCTAGACGGTCTTAGTGCGCACGAGAGAAAATGGCGCTGCGACAAAGCAAGGGGACCAGGACTCTCAACGACGAAGACGGGCGATGGAAGTGGCTGCGCCTCCGTGGGAAATTTTTCGTCGCATCGTTCCGTGATATTGTGGATGTATTTTCGAGTTAAGGGTTTATTTAACGCCTTTTGGTCTGGTACCTGGCTCAGTATGCCGTCGCGCGGCAATCTGAGACGCCCACAAGCCCATTCTGTGTACCAGAGTCTGGAAGCCCTCTTGAGGAGTGTAAACAGCGCATCTTCTGCGGCGTTGGCAGCCTTGAGAATTACGAGAGTGTTTGGGGCTGCGTTGCCCGCGGACGTGCAGCCATCTAAACTCACCGCAGAGCAGCTTCTGACTCACAACCTACTAGAGGCAGTAGAAGCAGTCGTGACTAGCGCGTCATTATGCAAGCCCGCAGCGACGAAGAGCGCGTGCATAAGAGACCCTAGGCAAAATTTTCAGGCTGGAGAACATACTTCTTCGCAGGACACCGCCACGCAGCAGGAGCCCAGTGCGAAAACAGAAAGACGCAACCGTGCGAGAAGCAGCCAGAGCCCATGCCACCCCCTCCAGAGAAAAGCAAACCGTTCCCATCGTGGGCGCAGGTGACGAGCGACTTTTCTTGTGGAGCTGACACATCTATGGGCCTGGACACTGGCACCCGTTTAGGGGAGAAGCGTTCACATCCCACAGCGGAAAATACTCAACACGACGTCGTCTCCAGCCAACCGCAAACAAGTGAACGTCAAGCAAGCTAAGGGCACCTCAGCATCCTCGGCCGAGAAACATTCCTTGGGCGCACTACAGACAGTGGACGTTGGGCTGAGCATCACACAGGAACCCAAAGGGGCAGTGCCAGAGCGCGACAAGCGTGCAATCGACGCGCAAGTCACTGCCAGTGCTGCCCAGGAGGGGCTTGCGATATGCGAGGCATCTGGGGATGAGTTTTTCGCCATGGACGACGAGGAGAACTACGAAGGGTGACCTGGGGTTTGCTGGCCTAGGTTCTCGCACTCGCTCTCATCGTGGAGCCCCTGGCGGCTACACCTTGGGACAACAAATTTGCCGCTGCTCTCGGTCTCCACTTTTTGTCCCCCGCACCACGACGCATTTCGGGGTTTTCAGCGGTGGTGCGGTGGCAGTATCAGCAACTGGGATGCATGTTTGCAGCCTGCGGCTGCGGTGGTCGATCACGCATATTAAAGTGGGATTACAGCTGCAGCGGTGGGGGCGGCCACCGATTGACGCGGAGCAGGGGCCAAGGCCCGGAGGAGCTGACGGCGAGAAGACGGACACCACACCCAAACAAACATCCTGACGTATCTGCTTCAGATCTCGCGCTAACGTTAGAGCACTACTTGCGCTTCTAGAGCTGCATGTATCTTAGGATATGCAACCCCACTGGGCCGCATACTTGGAGGCCCAACTGGGGCTCCATTAGTAGATGGCCACGCTTGGCACCGGACTTGCTTGCCTGGTGCCCGGTCGACAGTGGGTGCATCTATAATCGCTTGTCACCCGTGCCGTCTGAACTGCAGCCCCCCGTTATGAGGTAGGGCTGCAGGGAGGGCTTTGACTTTTGCGAGTAATAACTGTCTGGGACATCTGTAGTTAGGTAAAAAGGGGCAGGCCTAACCGCGCTGTGCACCTGCTAACATCACGCCTCCATTAGGAAGAGTCACACATTTTATTTGAGTTTATTTTTCGTTAGTGCGCACATCCGCCGCAGCAAGCACTTGCCTAGTTGTAATAGTTGGCAACGCCGGTGGCCACCGGCGGAGCGAGCGGAGCGAGCGCGAGCGTAGTGGAGCGCGAGCGGAGCGAGCAAAACCTGCCCGCCGCGAGGCGCCGCTCCGAAAAAAAAGAATATTCTTTTTGAAAAAACCATCGATTCCTTAATGAAATAATTAACGATCATGTTAAACAAGGAATATTCCATTGGTACGATGCACATTTATGAAGTGTTGTATGCGTGCATATGCATCAATGTTTACACGATATTTTGCGGTTGATGACCATCATGAATATTCATGTGAGATAAATCAACAAGTATGGCATCGCAACATCATCATGCACCAAGCATTTACATTTGGTTGTAACCAACAGCAAACATGGGTACCATCTGTTACATATGTAAGAGTTTGAGCGACTAGCGGAATTCAAGGTAGCTAGAATACTTTGATTATTGCATGCTGAATATCATGAACGGCTTAGAACAAACGATGCAACGATCCAAAGGCATCAATCCTTACACTCCATGAATGGCAGCCTACTCCGCTTCTTCATATGCCTGTCCACCACTTGAGACACGCCCCAAGGCTTGGCACGCCCTCTCTCATCGGCCGAAGTAAAGTGCCATGCACCATCTCTGCTCTTCTCATGCTGTATGGCCATCCCAAGCACTGAACCCAATCCTAATGTCACAACAGATTGCAGACTGGGTGTGGCGGGGAGAACGCCATTTCCCCCTCATACCCTAAGCGAGCGAGCCATCCAGATGCCTCAAGCTCACCCCTAAGTGCCATATATGGTTGTAAAGCTTAGATCAAGGGCTTCACAATGGAATGCATCACACATGCATGCTGTATGGCCATCCCAAGCACTGAACCCAATCCTAATGTCACAACAGATTGCAGACTGGGTGTGGCGGGGAGAACGCCATTCCCCCCTCATACCCTAAGCGAGCGAGCCTTCCAGATGTCTCAAGCTCACCCCTAAGTGCTATATATGGTTGTAAAGCTTAGATCAAGGGCTTCACAATGGAATGCATCACACATGCATGCTGTATGGCCATCCCAAGCACTGAACCCAATTCTAATGTCACAGCAGATTGCAGACTGGGTGTGGCGGGGAGAACGCCATTTCCCCCTCATACCCTAAGCGAGCGAGCCATCCAGATGCCTCAAGCTCACCCCTAAGTGCCATATATGGTTGTAAAGCTTAGATCAAGGGCTTCACAATGGAATGCATCACACATGCATGCTGTATGGCCATCCCAAGCACTGAACCCAATCCTAATGTCACAGCAGATTGCAGATTGGGTGTGGCGGGGAGAACGCCATTTCCCCC
The DNA here is from genome assembly GCA_001247695.2 of Cymbomonas tetramitiformis. Lineage (NCBI taxonomy): Eukaryota > Viridiplantae > Chlorophyta > Pyramimonadophyceae > Pyramimonadales > Pyramimonadaceae > Cymbomonas > Cymbomonas tetramitiformis. The sequence continues at coordinate 38,238 of LGRX02005341.1, forward strand.
TCATACCCTAAGCGAGCGAGCCATCCAGATGCCTCAAGCTCACCCCTAAGTGCCATATATGGTTGTAAAGCTTAGATCAAGGGCTTCACAATGGAATGCATCACACATGCATGCTGTATGGCCATCCCAAGCAATGAACCCAATCCTAATGTCACAACAGATTGCAGATTGGGTGTGGCGGGGAGAACGCCATTTCCCCCTCATACCCTAAGCGAGCGAGCCATCCAGATGCCTCAAGCTCACCCCTAAGTGCCATATATGGTTGTAAAGCTTAGATCAAGGGCTTCACAATGGAATGCATCACACATGCATGCTGTATGGCCATCCCAAGCAATGAACCCAATCCTAATGTCACAACAGATTGCAGATTGGGTGTGGCGGGGAGAACGCCATTTCCCCCTCATACCCTAAGCGAGCGAGCCATCCAGATGCCTCAAGCTCACCCCTAAGTGCCATATATGGTTGTAAAGCTTAGATCAAGGGCTTCACAATGGAATGCATCACACATGCATGCTGTATGGCCATCCCAAGCACTGAACCCAATCCTAATGTCATAGCAGATTGCAGATTGGGTGTGGCGGGGAGAACGCCATTCCCCCCTCATACCCTAAGCGAGCGAGCCTTCCAGATGCCTCAAGCTCACCCCTAAGTGCCATATATGGTTGTAAAGCTTAGAACAAGGGCTTTACAATGGAATGCATCACACATGCATGCTGTATGGCCATCCCAAGCACTGAACCCAATCCTAATGTCATAGCAGATTGCAGACTGGGTGTGGCGGGGAGAACGCCATTCCCCCCTCATACCCTAAGCGAGCGAGCCATCCAGATGCCTCAAGCTCACCCCTAAGTGCGAAGTTTAACACCTTGTTCACAGATAGTTGTAAAAGCAATGCTTTTAAGATCAAAACGCTAAACACTGAAACCATTCCTCATAGCACCGTAGACTTAGTTCGGCGGGTGGGAGGGGCTGCATCTAGCATTCCAATAAACTAAGCTGTTATATGTGCGCACGCAACAATATAGTAACACTATTCTACGAAAACCGTCTTTAACTAGTTGCAACGATGTCCGACTTCAATATCTCAATGAGCCTTTTCTATGCTACTTGAACAAAACAGCGACGCAACCCGAGGCTTAGTTCCGGGTCCTGGGGAGCATGCACCAGCACACGTTCGCAACAATAACAAAAAGATATTTCAACGCGCATTAAGGTGGAAGAGCTTGGCGCATGATTGCGTCCCAAGTTGTAAGTAAGCTTGTCTAATGCTGCATCAAACGCATACCGGTCGCTGCTAGGCGAATGAGCGGACAGTCCCACGGAATTTCCAGCGTTTGCAAGAAACGCTATTGACCTTAATGAAACAACCTTTAGAGAAAGCTTACAACGAAAAACGATACGTAATTTCTGGTACTGAATCATTTTGAAAAGGTACACGGAAAACGCTTTCTAGACGCTACTTATCGGGCACACGCATGCGTGGCATGCGTGTATGCCACTGTCGCATACAGAACTCGGAACGCAAACAACCAAGGCGACCTTGGGTTTTAGGGACAACTTAAGCAGTATTCAAAGCTGCCTTCGGTTACAGAACGCAATGGCTTTCTTCGACTTTTACTCCGACCCAACAGACGAAAAGAAAACTTGACCGAGACTTCAAGTTGAGTCGGTTACTAGATCTACGTTTGTGAGCTCACGCACCTGAAAACCTTGGTCACCAACTTCTGCCTCCGAAGTGGCGTGTTCATGGTCTTGGGCTTGAGTGACTTGCGCCTCTTGATGCCGGCGAAACAAAGTCTCCACGCTGCCAGCTTCCTGATCTTTTTTTTGGTGTCGCTTCAAATGCGTGGCCATACCATCCCTGCGAATTTTCAGTGGGCATTTGGTGCACTGCAATAGTTCCCTAGGATTATACGGCATTCTTATCCAACAACAACGTCCCTCTCCCTGGACACCTGTCTGCAATATGCTGCGGCAACGTTAATTCATGTCGAAGACGAGGTTGCTGTGTGCATGATTATGAATGCTTATCGTCGGTTCACCTTTCTTGAAGAACAGTGCAGTTCAGCAGTCGGAGTGTACAAGTGCATGCCAAACTGTGGCACATCTGAGGCGCGAGTGACACGCGCGACAACCCACAGTGTAGCTCACAGTGTGATGCGCGTCAACTCGCGGCACCACGCGAGTGACAACTGACAAGTGAGGGCGAGATAACAATTGACGCGAGCAGACGCGAGTACTCGTGTCACGCTCTGATACTAAGTATTTTCCCCCAGCGAAAAACAGCAGTTTTTCGTTCCGCCAACTGCAACAGCGCGAGGAGAGTGCAAAAGCGCACAAGGGGGGTAGGGGTGTGTGGACTGTGGAGGGAAAGCGGAAGGGGGGCGGGCATGATAATGGGGGTCAACACGCGATTTTGCCCCGCGCGGGCTTACGAGAAAGTTTCTCGCGCGACGAGCCCACGTTTCTCGCGCGACAACAAGGTTGACGCCGGGTGACAACTTTGGCAGCTAGGAGCACTTGATATATGCGTTGAAGTGCATTGATAGTGATGGCTTTGAATTCGTAGGGATGACTATAAACAATATTCTTTATTTTGTGAAACGTATAGTAGTTCCTGGTAGAAAGGGGAATATATCTTTATGATAGCCCATTGCAGCTGTGCACAGTTATTGCATACACGATACGCCAAATCTAAAGAGACGAAATGTGTGATCACATAACGCATGACCATTGAATTTGGTGTTCGGGCGCGGGCGTGCGCTGTTCGTTGCGTTGCGCGTCGGCATATGATTGGTCGATAGAGGTATAGTTGCGCTCTAGAAAACTTGTAAATGCAACTCGACGAGAATGTTCAAATATGAACAGCAAGCCTCGCACAAAGTCGTCGTTTCCTCAAACATCTCCCCGCAGCAGCTGACTTTGGCGGCGGAGTCAATACTTCACTGTTTTCATTATACTTCCGTTATAGGTTTCTTTTTAGTTTTTACACTATTTTTTTACCGTGTTATCTCGTTCTATCTGCTGCCCCGCATTATCCTCGACAACGGGTCTACATTTCTTTGCTCGGCATTCTCTTTCGCACTAAGATTGTTTTTGATCCCTGGTCGTGTTTTCCGATTTGCCTATCTTCGTTCGGCAGCTCCAGCGGCACGTTTTGAGTCGTTGAATCGTACGCAGGACGGTGGTTTTTTTGCTACTGGCCGCATTCGTCTAACGCGCACTTTCACCCACATTGCGTTGTTTGCGGTTTTTGCTGAGTGGCAGCGCGATCGAGTATTGCTCCTGGCGGGATATTTTGCCGCCCAAGGTTGCGTGTGTGCCGCGAACACGCTGAATGTGCTTGTTTTTTGCAGTTTAAATGAAATGTTTGTCGAATGGTAGCAGCGTGACTGGGGACGGCTTTCCTCGGCGTGATCTTTCCCCGGTCTTCATGCTATGGTAGAGAGTTGACTGTGTTGTGTGTAGGTGTTTTTGCGATCCGTACTCATGAGAGTTTATTGGTCGTTTGATTTTTTTGGTGCGTGCGTGCTCCACAATACTAACAAGTGCTTGACATTGCGTGCAGGCAGTGTGATGCTGTGAAGCGTCTGACCCTAAACAAACCAAGAATTGCAGACTGGGCTGCGTAGCTCATAAGACGCCTAAGCCCTAAAGGCGCAATTTGTAGGTTCGGCTGTTGTGAATTCAAACTATTAAGTTGAGGTTGGATTTATGTAGCTAACATAGTCAGCTGTAAGTATTAATTGCTTGTTTGTTCTTTGCCAAACGTGTTGTGCAATAGTATGAGTCGCAATATCTAAAATTCGCTGAAGTTCATAAGACATAAAACCATTGGCCTGTAAAGCTTTTATGGTGGAGTCGATTTCACAGAACGACTTTCCTTTGGCATTGTGCACATCGGTTTATAAAATGCATTGCTATGTAGACGAGTCATGCCAAAAAAAGCAAAGAGTTAACTTAATAACTTGTTAACTTGATGACGTCAAGGATACTGCATGGACTTGCCATTAGTACCTCGCATTTTTGCATTTGTTTCCTGCATCTATATGTTATTTTGTATAGAATTGAAATACTTAAGTCACAGCTGCAATCACTGCACTCCTACCATTGCTGTTTTGAATGATGAATTATTTCAAGTGCTGAAAACACAATAAACAGCAATAAGAAACTAAATGACAAAATGACGGCAAATTTTATAGAGTGGGGCAGTTTGGTTGGACATTGAGTACTTGGATTGATCGCTCGAAAGGAACGGTATCCACTATGTTAACATGAATACTGGTAATTGTGGGGGTGATGCACGGTCGATGTGTTAAATGTGTAAATGTATGGTGCCACGACCTCACGAGGCTCACGCGCCACGAGTCGGTGGGATGTCATGTCAGGTTAGGTTGATGATGGAGCTTCTTAGGATTGGTAGCGACTGTGACGATTGTGATTGGTGGTAATCGTTCATGGCGTGGTAATCGCTCCTACGTAGATTATCATAAATCGTAGTGTTTTATGATGTCACGATCTTCCGAACGTTCTAGATTTCCTTCGTATCATCGTTGATCGTATAAAAACGAATCGTCAACGTGTCGCAAAGTGCATAATTTTATCTTCGTAAACGAATGGTCATGAGCTTCCGAGGGTGGATAGCGGGCAGGGTGAGGGCAACGCGAGGGGTTCTAGCAATATCCCCCTCTGAGGACTTGCATACTGCCTCTGGCGGGGCGGGGTCAGCACCTCTCCCCTAGGTTTTGTTTTCTGCTTCTGAGGTCAGCACCCCTCCCCTAGAACTTGCACTCCTCGCGCAGATGGCGGAGCAGGCGCGGCGAGACGGGAGTGCCCCATCACGATATCACCATCACGAGTGCAGCGGGCGGACGGGAGTGGCGTTCCACGATACCAGCACCATCATGAGCGCGGGGTAGTCACGGAAGGGGAATGTGGGATGTGGTTGCCCCACGCTACACTCTTGCCTCATATAACTATTCTTACACGCTGAAGGCACAACTGTTCGAATATTCCCAACTTTTTCGTTGAAAACTGGGGTTATTCCTGGTCAAGGGCGTGTGCTCGACCCCCCTTAGGAGGTTTTGCAAGCTACCACAGAAAGTCCCCGGAACCCCTGTTGGCGTATAATAATCTGAATCATGACAATTGGACCAGTTGGTTACCTCCACCCGCATATACTATGGGTGGCTTGAGCCATGTATTGAAAGCTGATGTTCACTTCATTCTGCATGCTATGTTTTCGGTAATAACAAAGTGGCGGATGCTGCCAGTATAGCTAATCAAAGGGCCTTCAAGTGGAAACATCTGCTGGTCCATTTCTTTAATTTTAACAATCAGCATTAACAACAATTGCGTCGAAGAAAGAATCGCAGACAATCATACGTTATTCACTCATTGGTTACTGAATTGTTACGCAACGATCAGTTTTAATTACAATTTGATTTTCAGTGGAGTACTTGAGTGGAATGAAAAAACAGCTGTACATAAGTAATTCACTTGACCTTAACCTCAACCAAGGCGAAGGAGTGCGCTGCGCCTGCAGCTATGGAGACCACTTTTTTGTCCTCTAGATGATCTGCTCAGGTGATCACGACCACATCAACACGCGCAGCAGTCATACACCGCAAGGCACACGCCACAGTGACCAGAATCAAGCAATCAATCTGACCACCATTCAAAGGGCTAATCCTTTGAGTGTTCAACACAAAGCCACATATCAAAACCCAGCCGCAGTTGCACGCTCTGAATCATGTTACAGCACCTCCATGCCATACACCGAGCAATGTGAAGCACATGCAGTAGAGTCACCACAACCGCCATCTTAAAGGTAAGATGGGTACACAGTTATACAACGTCCAATACACTAGCACTGCAACCAGGGTAGCAAACTCGCATCCTGGAAAAAGGGTAGGATGGATGGCGGCACGGCCCATTGGACTGAATCATTGGCGAGTACGCCACACGCCAGCTGGCGCGCAATGTGCTAACAACCAGGGAACGCAAAATTCACAAACGCACTCACTTGCCCACGCTAAGGGCACATGCTGAGTGCGCAAGTTACCGACATCAATGGTGATTTGGCAATACATCAAGAGAGACACACCCTAGCTGAACCTATGCCACAAATTCAGCTTGCCAAGTCGATTGAGCACTCTCCTCCACGCATCACCACCCTCCCACGGGGCATCCCAGGCGCGTCGTCCCTGCGGCAAAGTGCTGGCACAGGTGAGGTGTCAGGGGTCACCTGAGACCCGCTCCGGAAGGAAGACGTCCTGTGGCCATCCACACCTCACACAAATTGAGTTAGGGGTGTCAGTCAGAAGCACTCCCACCCTAAGGCTGGAGATCCTCCGCATAGGATAGGCTGAAGGCGCCTTGGGGGGTCTCTGCATGATTGCAACTCGAGGGGCCTCCTGCCGAAGGCAGCCTGGCATTCAGATGCCTTGACCTCGCGTGCCTGGGGGCGGGGGGTAGGTCTGCGGCGGGGTACAAGGGTTACTCCAGGGGAAGCAATGCGCTTTCCGACCAGCAGCAACGTCGCAGCAGCTGCAATGGCTGTGCGGAAGTCTCCGCGATCTCAATCTCCCACCAGGAATTCCCCACTGGCAATGGAGAAGGGGTATTCACAGATGGGTGCGAGGGATGCAGTGCCAGGCTGCCAGAAAGCCTTCGCAGCAGATGCGATGGGCAAGGGCACGCCTTCACAGCTAGGGGCGAGGGGCGAGGGGCGGGCGCGGGATTGGGGCCTGCCTGCACACGCTCACCCCCCTTCTGACATCGCACCCCCAGCTGGCCGTGCTGACACCGACCGAAGGCGTACACATGATTATCCTCCGCAAGCGCCAGAGAGTGCCACGTGCCGGCGGCCACCTGCTTCAATCTCAACCGCTTGCCCACCTGCAGATTTCCGGGACATCCAAGCCGTCGACCGAACCATTCACCAGCAAGCTAGGCTCCCAAGGTAGGGAGCTGCTGAAGCTGGTCACAGTGCAGGCGCGGGACATGCAGGGAGGTGGGCAGTGATGCGAGCCAGCAGAAGTGGCACGGCGCCCTCGGGGGAAGCACGGCTATGCCACGGACCTGCTTGCCATCGGCCAGGCTTGTCGTGACGGTGACTGCCGTGGGCACCTGCGCGAGCCCCCCCTGGGATCTCGGTCAGCCAGGCACCCACGGCCCGTGCATGGCCCGATGCATCGCCAGAATGGAGAGGTGATGCGCTCTGCTTTCGGCAGTTATCACTGATCATCTCAGGCGCCGATTTGTCTCAGCGGGCACATCTCAGACGCTCCGTAACGAGAGGTATGAAGCCTGCGCATATCCACAACACAGGAGGCGGGAGGCCGGGCTGAGCGACCGGCAGCGAGTGGCTGCGCACACCTTGCTGGTGGAGCGTTCGCGGTGCCCCAGCTGCCCATAGTTGTTCATCCCCCACCTGAGGGCCACCAGCACAAGGTGAGAGCTCCCGCCTCTCGAGGCGCCCTGCCCCGCAGAGCAGCCGCCAGGTGCGCAGGCCTCTCCCTCCTGCTAAGGTTCGCCGCCGGGCTGCCGCGTCATAGCTGCCGCGTCATTCCAGCAGCCGGCCTGGCGCACCTCCGGGCAGACGAATCATCTGCCAGGACGTAGAATTCAAACGGCAGGGCGGAGCGGCGATGGAGGCGCCCTAGAGTTTGGGCTCGGCAACGCCGTACCAGGCAAGGTCCATGGCCTGGATGGGAAGCTGCGGGGGCAGTAGAGAAAGGGTGTGGCAGCAGAAGAACGGGGATCGGGGCTCACGAGTACAACATGCCGTCTTCGCACACCGCGAGCGAGTGGTACCCCCCGGCCGCCACGGTTGCCACCTTATGCCCGGTGAGAGTCGGGACCACCTGATTATCATATCGGGGCATCCCGGTTAATCCACAGCAGGCAACGGAGGAGGGGAACGCGCCTGCATTCCAAAGCTCAGTGTGAAAAAATCAAACAATCAATGCCTGCACCAGCGATCCTGGCAGGTGGCGTCCTGGTGCCGGGGAGGCGTCCGGGGGGCGGCGAACCTGGGGGAGGACACGGTCCATGTTATCCCCCACACCGAGCTCGTAGTCGCGGTTGTAACCCCACCCATACAGCTCTCCCTTCACGGACACTGCCAGAGAATGATACTGCCCAGCCACCACCTGCAAAAGCCCTCTTCAAGCCCATGAGCACGCCCCTCCCCGCGCAACGCTCTGTCTGTGGCACTCGCGCTTTCCCTCTTCTTCCGTAGGGACACCCTCTTGTCGGCGCAGCAGGACCGATCCGCAGGGAGCGGATGCACCCTCTTGCCAGCGCAGCCGGGCGCAGCACAACCGCGCTCGGCGAAGCCTGGGGCGAGGGGCGACAGGAGGGGAGCGCTGCTGCGGGTGGCACCTGCTTGATGCGCTCCTCTTGCAGGTAGGACACCCCCTGCGCTGTGGCCTTGTCCTTGTGGTCGCCCACTCCAAGCTGCCCGCGCCACTCCAGATTACCCCCTCCACCCATCCCATCCCTCAGTCTCAGTCTCAGTCTCAATCTCAGTCTCAGTCTCACTCTCAGTCTCCTGGAGATGAGCCAAGCCGCCTTCCACTGTATTGGCGTCATCAGATATTGCACTTCGAGCCGCGTCATCGCTCACATTACGCATAGCTCGTGACGGCCACGCAGCCGCAAAGTGGTCATCGCTCAAATTACGCATATCTCGTGACGGCCACGCAGCCGCGAAGTGGTCCGCGTGAAGAAGAACTAGCACCCCAAATACCGCAGCAGCCAATGACAGCGCGGCGGGTGGCGTAAGCGCGGGGGTGGCCTGCTGCGCGCCGCACCTGGCCGTAGAAGTTGTGCCCCCACGAGTAGACCTTCCCTTCCACCGAGAGGGCCAGCATGTGCGAGTACCCGATGGTCACCTGCCCGCACACCCGCCCTCGGGAAGCCGCGCCTCAGCGCCGGGCCGGGATTGTGCCGAGCAGTCGAGTGCCGTTGCAGCATGTGCTTACGGAGGCAAGTAGGGGGTGAAATCACAGGGAGTGGGACGGGCCTGGAGGATAGCCCCTTCTAGGTGAATTCGCTGAGGGATGTCCACCGGTCCTGTCTCCCCCACCAGCCAGCCCCCCCATACCCCGCAGCAACCAGAGGCCTGCCCGCTTCAGTCGGCGCTCCAGAAGCAGTCGGCCCACGGGCGGCCCACGGGCGGCCCACGGGCGGCAAGCCTCTGGGTGGACCCCAGTCGCAAGTCTCAGGCGACTTAGGGCAGGGAGCAGCGGCGGGGAGGAGCCCCGTCAGACAGAGGGTGCACCAGATCAGCTCCGCACAGATGCGTGACCTCACATGGCCGTCCTCAGAGCGTGACCCGGGCACGCCTGTCATCAGAGCGTGACCCGGGCACGCCTGTCATCAGAGCGTGACCCGGGCACGCCTGTCATCAGAGCGTGACGCGGGCATGCCTGTCATCAGAGCGTGACGCGGGCATGCCTGTCATCAGAGCGTGACCCGGGCATGCCTGTCATCAGAGCGTGACCCGGGCATGCCTGTCATCAGAGCGTGACCCGGGCATGCCTGTCATCAGAGCGTGACCCGGGCATGCCTGTCATCAGAGCGTGACCCGGGCATGCCTGTCATCAAAGCGTGACGCGGGCATGCCTGTCATCAGAGCGTGACCGAGCATGCCTGTCATCAGAGCGTGACGCGGGCATGCCTGTCATCAGAGCGTGACGCGGGCATGCCTGTCATCAGAGAGTGACCCGGGCATGCCTGTCATCAGAGAGTGACCCGGGCATGCCTGTCATCAGAGCGTGACGCGGGCATGCCTGTCATCAGAGCGTGACCCGGGCATGCCTGTCATCAGAGCGTGACCCGGGAACGCCTGTCATCAGAGCCTCCCTTGTGAATGGGGACGCACCAGAGGTGAAGTCGCCTCTCCCAAGCTGGCCGGCATCGTTCTGCCCCCAGGTCAGCACCTCGCCGGCCTCTGCCGACGCCACCCCACCACCCCACCACACCACCACCACGAGCGCCGCGTCATGGAGCGCATCGGAAGTCTAGCCCGTGGCCGCGGTGACCAGGAATTGGTTCCTCCGGGCAAGCTCACAACCCGAGGGTTGTGACTGGTGGCGAGCTCTCAGGGGATGAGGCAGGGAAGTCACCCGTCACTGCGGCGCTAGCAAACTGGCCGGCGGCAATCATCTTGACTCGCGTCTGCCCACCCCAGAGCAGCACCGCCCATTGGCTCCTCATTCGGCACTTGCGCTTGGGGCGATACATGCTTGCGGCGCGCGTCTCGTCCAATCAGCTCACTCCAGTGGGCGCCTGCTTTTGCGGGGATCCCGAAGGGAAAGAGATGAGCTGAGCTTGTCACCGCACCCGGTGGCGTTCAAGTGCTGCCCCACGAGTTGAGCGAGCATGCAGGGATATACCTTGAGGAGCCAGCTGTTCTTGTGCGGGATGCTGTGGCCCTCGTCCACCTGGCGTGGCAGAGAGCGTCACCAGGGAACCAGGTTAGGGACCAATCAGCCGCCCTTGGAAGCTCGTCACAGAGAATACAACCAATCAGCCGCCTCTGGAAGCTTGCCATAGAGAATACAATGGTCACCCGAAGAGGACCAGGGCCATCATCGGGGACAAGGCGCATGGCAGCAGACGGGGGGAGAGGACAACGCCCAGCACCGGGGAACCACAAAGAGGCCGCAGCCTGCGGTCTGAGTGAAACAAGAGGAGGGCGCAACTCATGGTGCACGCAGCTGATCCCAGCAACGGGGAAGCCACAATCACACGTGGATACACGTGGCGTGGATACACGTGGCGTGGCTAGAGACCGCATGATGTGCACAACGCGAGACGCAGGATGAATCGCTGGCGTGCACCAAGTTGTCCAGCTGCCTTGTGGATGGTTCTCCCCACGAGTCACCCAGCCGCGGGCTCGCAGCAGCGCCCAGCTGCCTGCGCAATGGCTCAGTTGCGCGCTGCTTTGGGCGGGGATACTTCCTCCCCACAGGGGAGCTCTATTGTGGGCACAGCGGCGTCGGGGCGTGGGGCAAAGGGATGGCGCTACACACCTCGCCGATGCCAAGCTGCCCAAAAGCATTCCAGCCCCACGAGTGTACCTCGCCAGAGCTCGTCAGCACCATGCTGTGCCCCTCGTACTGGTATGCATAACCCCCTGCTACCACCTGATCGATTGCGGAGGAGTCGTGGGAGCTGAGGATGAACTCCGGGATCACTTTCGGGCTCTGCACGGCAGAGCGAGCGCCCCCTCAGTCTCAGGCATGCCATGGCCCAGCCCCCAGGCGCAGCCTCCCCGAGACAACGCTAAACGAAGAGAGTTGTCGACTCTCCGAGATTTGACTCTCCGAGGTGAAGCTAAACGAACGGAGCGTTTGACTCTCCGAGGGTGGCTAAGCAGCCCGGGCGTTTGACTCTCCGGGGGTGAAGAAGCTAAACGAGCGGAGCGTTTGACTCTCCGGTGAAGCTAAACGAGCGAGGAGGCGTTTGACTCTCGAGGTGAAGCTAAGCGAGCCTTGAGGCGTTTGACTCTCCAGTGAAGCTAAACGAGAACGGAAGCGTTTGGCCTCTCCGAGTGAAGCTAAACGAACGGAGCGTTTGACTCTCAGTGAGAAGCTAAACGGAAACGGTTTGACTCTCCGAGGTGAAGCTAAACGGACGGAGTGTTTGACTCTCCGAGGTGAAGCTAAACGAACGGAGGGTTTGACTCTCCGAGGTGAAGCTAAACGAAGGAAGTTTTTTTTAATTTCCGAGACGAAGCTAAGCGAAGCGAGTTTTTGACCAGAGGCAATTTGGGGAACGGGACTTATGGATCGGACGGAGAGGGAGCCACCTTGCTCCGGGGGATGCCCAGCTGGCCGACGTTGTTGCGGCCCCATCTGCACGGCGCCGCGGAGCACAGAGAGTTAGCAGCTCCTCACACCCGTCCAGCCCCGCTGGCACAGCTGGATGCGGGGGCGCAGGTGGAGGATCTGCACTTCTACTTCCGTGAGGATGCGCAGGTGTTGAGAACGCACCCGAAGAGCTCCCCCATTTCGGTGACGACGATGGCACTGCCACCCCCTGCGGTCACCCTCACCATCTGCACCCCATTCCATAGCACCCCTCACAGCCAGTGAGGCGACTGGCTCCTGCCACTCGCGCCAGACTGCCGCAATTCGCTGAGCTGTGGTGCATCGCCGCCTTTATATCGGCTCATCAACACGGCTGCTTCAAATGGTGGTTAATTAATTCTATACCCTTTGCGGGAGATGGGAACCTTATGGCTGTTGAGGCGCGTGATGAGTTGAGGGTTGGAAGGGAAAGAGAGGACACCTTGTGGCCGTTGAGGCGCGTGATGAGCTGAGGGTTGGAAGGGAAAGAGGGGACACCTTGTGGTCGCTGAGGCGCGTGATGAGCTGAGGGTAGAAGGGGAAGAGGGGACACCTTGTGGCCGTTGAGGCGTGTGATGAGCTGAGGGTTGGAGCGTGGCGCCATGTCCCCCATGCCAAGCTGGCCGTGCATGTTGGCTCCCCAGGCGTACGTCTTGCCGGACTGCGTCACTGCGAGGGTGAAGCCGCGGCCACAGGCAAGCAGGGCGAAGTGGATGGACGGCATGACGCTCTTCGGGATGTGGGACGGCTTCGTGTCGACGGTCAACAGGCCGAGCTGCCCGTTGGTGTTGTCCCCCCACATGTAGAGCTTGGCGCTGTCTGTGATGGCGCCGGAGTGTGCAAACCCAGCAGATATGGTCACCACCTTCCCATCCGCGAAGGGCGGCAACAGAGCCGGCGACGAGTAGTCCTGCCCTCCGCAACAAACCGCTTCGTTATAGCCCCCAGCATTAGGGTCGCGCATCACAGCGGATAGCCCCCAGCATTAGGGTCGCGCATCACAGCGGATAGCCCCCAGCA
>LGRX02005342.1:0-11468 GCA_001247695.2 Cymbomonas tetramitiformis
GTGGCGAGAGGCGGCGGAGGAGGCGTGGTGGGAGGAGGTGGCGAAGGCGGCGGAGGAGGCGTGGTGGAGGAGGTGGCTGCGGCTGCGTCGGTTGTTGGTGTTGGTGAGGTGGCTGCGGCTGCGTCGGATGATGGTGTTGGTGAGGTGGCAGCTGGTTGGTGGTTTGACGCCTGCACACGCCGACCTCACCCCTTAAGTAGGGTACGCGCAGGATGGCAGTTCCACTGTCGCATGCTTGTTCGTGTTGACTGCTGTCACTTAGTCAAAATCCTGAAATTTTCAGGAGCGGTTTTTAGCGCTGCCCGCGCTGCTGCTTACCACTGCACGTGGTCGAATCCTGAAATTTTCACGAGCGGTTTTTAGCGCTGCCCGCGCTGCTGCTTACCACTGCACGTGGTCGAATCCTGAAAATTTCAGGAGCGGTTTTTAGCGCTGCCCGCGCTGCTGATTACCACTGCACGTGGTCGAATCCTGAAATTTTCAGGAGCGGTTTTTAGCGCTGCCCGCGCTGCTGATTACCACTGCACGTGGTCGAATCCTGAAATTTTCAGGAGCGGTTTTTAGCGCTGCCCGCGCTGCTGATTACCACTGCACGTGGTCGAATCCTGAAATTTTCAGGAGCGGTTTTTAGCGCTGCCCGCGCTGCTGATTACCACTGCACGTGGTCGAATCCTGAAATTTTCAGGAGCGGTTTTTAGCGCTGTCCGCGCTGCTGCTGGCCACTGCACGTGGTCGAAATGGAAGGGACAAGGTTGAATTCAGGGTGGACGGGTTGTGAAGCAAGACGCGTGTGACCTCTCTGCTGCCGCGCGTCTCAGGGTGGTGTGTGCGCTCCAGGCGAATCAAGCGTCTGAGTTGAAACGCGCGTTTCAGGCGATGCGCGCATTTCAGGCGATGCGCACATTTCAGGCGATGCGCACATTTCAGGCGATGCGCACATTTCAGGCGATGTGCACATTTCAGGCGATGTGCACATTTCAGGCGATGCGCACATTTCAGGCGATGGGCACATTTCAGGAGATGTGCCCATTTCAGGCGATGCGCACATTTCAGGCGATGCGCACGTTTCAGGCGATGCGCACATTTCAGGCGATGTGCCCATTTCAGGCGATGCGCACATTTCAGGCGATGCGCACACTTCGTGCGAAGCGCTACTTTCAGGCAAACATGCCCTTCAAGCGACACGCGCCATCCTGGTGATGCGCGCCATCCGAGCGAAACGCGCCTTTCAGCCGGCGTGCGTCGTTCAAGCGGTGCGCGCCATTCAGGCGAGTCGAGCGTTTCGGGTGATACACGTGTTTCAGGCGCCAGGCGCATTGCAGCGAATCGAGCATTTCACGCGACGCGCCAATTTCGTGCGAAGTGCGCCTTCCGGGCGAACATGCCTTTCAGGCGACACGCGCCATTCAGGCGAATCGAGCGTTTCAGGCGATACGCGTGTTTCAGGCGCCAGGCGCATTGCAGCGAATCGAGCATTTCAGGCGACGCGCCAATTTCGTGCGAAGTGCGCCTTTCGGGCGAACATGCCTTTCAGGCGACACGCGCCATCCTGGTGACGCGCGCCATCCGAGCGAAACGCGCCTTTCAGACGGTGTGTGCCTTTCAGGCGATGCGCACCATTCAGGCGAATCGAGCGTTTCGGGTGATACACGTGTTTCATGCGCCAGGCGCATTGCAGCGAATCGAGCGTTTCAGGCGACGCGCCAATTTCGTGCGAAGTGCGCCTTTCGGGCGAACATGCCTTTCAGGCGACACGCGCCACTCAGGCGAATCGAGCGTTTCAGGCGATACACGTGTTTCAGGCGACAGGCGCATTGCAGCGAATCGGGCATTTCAGGCGATGCGCACATTTCGTGTGAAGCGCTCCTTTCAGGCAAACATGCCTTTCAGGCGACACGCGCCATCCTGGTGATGCGCGCCATTCTGGTGATGTGCGCCGTCTGGGCGAAACGCGCCTTTCAGCCGGTATGCGTCGTTCAGGCGAGTCGAGCGTTTCGGGCGATACGCGTGTTTCAGGCGACAGGCGCATACCAGCGAATCAAGCATTTCAGGCGACGCGCACATTTCGCGTGAAGCGCTCCTTTCAGGTGAACATGCCTTTCAAGCGAAACGCGCCATCCTGGTGATGCGCGCCATTCTGGTGATGTGCGCCGTCTGGGCGAAACGCGCCTTTCAGGGTGGAACGCGCCTTTCAGGGCAGAACGCGCCTTTGTCGGGCCTTTCATGTGAGGGCAGGAGTCAGGAGTCAGGAGTCAGGGAAATGGAGACAGGAGGTATAAGAGTGAGTAGGGAAGAGCGCGCTTGCGGAGTCGGCGAGTCACTGCTGCCGGTGGGCTGCGAGCTTGAGGGTGACGTGCGTTTGTTGTGGGTTGATACCCACCAGTGAAGTTGGTTTCGTGGACCTGCACACCAAACCATACAGAGCCTCCCCCAACCCGAATATATTGGGGTATATAATATATACCCCAACCTCACACCTGCCTCTCCCAACCCGAAAAAGCAAGGAAAGGAGCACAGCCGCTTTGGCCCGGAGGCATGGCTGGAAGGGCCGAAAGCAGGTGTCGCAGTTGGCATGGCACTGAAAGGTCGCAGAACTGCGCAAAGCTGGCGTCTCAGGCGCCATGGCTGCGAAGCACTGTACCCGTGCTGAAGAGTCAAAACAGAAGCACCCTCAACAAAAGTTGCTGACCCAATCTGCTACAAAGTTTTAAAACCAATGTCAGGCATGCACAAGCTGGCCTGAAGTGCACTGAGCCTATGGCTGCCGTGTCACTACGCGCGCGAGCCTGGTGCCATCACATAGGAGTTCACACACAAGTGAAAACAAAGGAGATCCGAGGAATATTTTCAAAACCAACGAAGAGGTTCGGCACCCTGTTAGGTGATACCGTTCCAGCAGAACGAAACAACACTTTGCAATTGGGCATTCACTGCGGCTCTCGTGCCGTGCGCCCAGGTCGCAGCACGAGCGGCTCCTGTGGTGAACGCCCCCAACCTGCCACAAGGCCAAGTTGGTGCCCTTCGAGCAACCAAGCACAAGTTCCCGTCGACAATTATGAAAGAAACTACGGGCAAAGGCGTGCTTCGAGCACACGCATGGCAAAAAGGCATGGGTCAGGTGTCCAGACCCGAGCTGGCGCGTCGCCAACCATGAATTCCCACAACCTGTCATACAGGCCCGTCGGGGAATTCACCGTTGCCAACGCCCACAAGGGTCGGATTCACAAATACAAACACAATGAAAACTGAAGGAAAGACATTCGGCTGCAATGCTGCCAAAAGGTTGCAGTCGGGTGTTTGGACTCGCGCTGACGCGCCGTAAGCCGTGAATTCCCACAACCTGTCACACAGGTCCGTTCGGGCAATTCAACGTTGCCACAGCCTGCGCAGGTCGAATTCACAAAAGTTAACATCATACAAACTGTGGGAAAAACATGGGTTCGGCTACAACCTCGTCAAACGGCAAAAGTCAGGAGTCACGGCTCGAGTTAGCGCGGCTACGGTTGTGCATTCCCAAACGCCGGTCACATACGCCGGTTTGAGCATATTCGGCAAGCAAGCCCTGCGAGGTTCGAATTCGCAAAGCAAATGGTGCAAAATATGGTGCAAACAGGCCGGGCGCATCGTGCACACACGTGAATACCGCTGAGAGTGACTGTGGCGGCTCGCCGTCGCGGGTGTGAATTTATGACAACCGTAGCTTCGGGCTATCTCGCCGCTAGGCACTCAACGGGGAAAATGCCCCTCTGTGGGAATTCACGAGCGTGTCCTGAATTCGCGAACGTTTTCGGACAGCTGCGGATCTCCACCGCTGCGGAACAGCGATACGCGTGTCTATTGCTGTGCTACGTACAACAGGTCAGGCGGCAACGCGCTTCTGCCACGCCGGCTCGTAGATTCGCAAAACGGGCGCGGGTCTAACTTGCACTCGCAGACTGTAGATTCAGGATCAGATGGAAGCATGAAAAGCAGAAAGGCAAACGAGCAACGCAGGGGGCAATTCACAGATAAAACAAGCACAACGGCGCGACTTCGCACATACATCAGAGTGGCGTGCCGGCACTCTGGGGATCCGAACCAGACTCTTACAAACTGCTAGTGACAAAGCTCTCATGTGGATTCGAAGTATATGTATGCAAATATCACATTTAATACTAGGCCACAAGAGGCAAATATCACTATACCGCAGAATGGTTTTGAAAGGTTCGGATGCCACTTTTCGAAAGCAGAGCTAGCTAAATACTCAAGCGAGCATAGTGAAAGTCCGTGAATGCCATTGTCGTTTCGGATGCCCTGTGACCATTGGTTCCCAGTGACAGCGGCGTTTGGTGTCAACGCGCGCTTGCGTTTGCCCTGTCATGCATTGCCGAGACGCCATGTGTGGTCGTGTCGTGATGTCACTTCGCGTGATGTCGTGCTCGACGCTCTGCGGTTCTCGCGGATCGGCACAGGCTGGTCGCGGCGACGTCGATGTAGCGCTTGGCGAGGCGTCGTGCATGATTTAAACTGGGAGGGCGATCTGAGCAGGAGGGTGAACGTGATATGCTCCGGGCGCTCGAGCGGACAATGAACTGGGGTAGGACCGTGACTGAGGGGGGAATGACAATTACTGAAAAAGGGGGTCATGGCCGGGGCGTTTGCTGTCGGCTGAGACGGGCGCGATGGGGGTAACTGCGGTGGGGTCTGACATGGGCTGCGGTAGCGTGACTGAATATGGGGGGTGTGACAGGCCTTTCTGGGGTGCCCGAGGGACCCCTTCTAAGCGTGTTCATAGTTGTGACACAGAAAGATAGCGTTTCTGACAATAACGAATGTGCCACCTCGCAAGATGTTTAGTTTTTGTTAGCCAATGGAAACCGTGGGCCATCGATCAATCGATACGATGATGTGCGATCTAGAATTTGATGCGAGAAAGACAGATCCGCTGTCCGGCTAAGCTCGCTGAGCATCAAACTGATAATCACATAACTAGTGTCTGGCCGAGGCTTTATGCTTTCGGAAACCCAGACAATGAAACAATGACTGTACTACTGTACAGTACAGTGCTAGGATGTCACGGACACGATACGGAAGCAGGGTCAGGCTAGGGGCTAGTCAGAGCCCATAATAACTAAGCCTAAACCCGAAGTCCAGCACACCACCCGTGGGTGTGACTACCTAGCAAAGCAGGTACAGGATATACAGCCACGAGATATAAACAAACACCTAACATTCACTTCGGTGGAAACCGATCACTTCTAGCTGGGTGCCGGGGTCTTGACCCGGTCATCCCACTACTGGGCTAAAGCTGATCAAGCTGCCAGGACAATCGAAGTAAACTCAGCCACTTTGAGGCTAGTCAGCAGGGCTGAGTTCAGCGGCCGGGATGCAAGTACAGAAGAATCCCGAAGTGAATTGCAAGTTGTCTGTGTCAAATTGAGCACCACCAGACCCAAGTGGGTAAGGTGGATCCACAGCAGAAAGTAAAGCAACAGAAGAACTGAGACGAGCAGAACCCCACGGCGGTTTGAGCATTGAAGAAGGAGACAAAAGAGCTCGATCATCTGGCGGCCAATCACGGATGTCTGCAGCACCAAGTGGTGGAATCGAAGCAAAGAAATCTCCAGTAGACCGACGGACGGTGGCTCCGGGCTCAACCAGGCCCCTGTCACCACCGCCCACGGCAACCAGAGACGCCGTAGCACTGGCCAGCAAGGAGCAACAAAGCACCGAAGACACCAATGCACATCGGAGAAAGCTCGGAGGAGCCCGGGGACGGTACATCGGAGTCAGACTGCCACCGGCCGCTGGCGATGCTCCCCCGTCAGAGTCATGCTCAAGAGTGCCGAAGGAGCCAAAAGCCACTCGCTGCCCGCCGTCAGAGTCATTGTCAGAGCCTTGGTCATTGTCAGAGCCTTCAGAGCCAATGTCAGAATTCTCAATCCTCATGCCAGCAAACAGCGGAGCCGGTGCAGAGTCGCCAAGCTGGAGTGACGGGACAGAGCCAGGCAAGCCGAGAGAGCCAGGGACAACCACTGGCGGGTCATGAGCCGCAGGCACACCACCAGCCACGAGTGCAGAGGGATGCCGAACCGCAGGCGGTGGCGGAATCGAGCCCCGTGCATCCGAGTGGAATGTGGCCAGACCAAACTGAGCCATGCCGTCATCGTCAGCCGCCGCATCCTGAGCGGAAGCCGCCGCATCCTGAAAGTGCCGCAGAGATGTGGGCTCAGCCGGCACAAAAGAATGTGCCGACAGCTCGACCACCTCCGGGCGACCCTCCATCGTGCAGAGCGACTCGAAGGCATGCTCATCCCCAGCGTCATAGAAACGCTGGAAACGAACAGCCAAGCAGTCAGTCTCATAGTCCTCAACCGCACCACAGTAGTGGGCAGACTGAGGACCGCCGTTGGGGCATTCAGCATGCCAGTGCTTCAAACCACTTTGTGCACACTCCGCATTTCTGCAGTGAGGCACAAAGGCACCGCTCTTCTTGTCAAACGAGACAGGAGGAGCGGTGCCAAGTGGCTTAACACCAACACGATGATGCTTAGCAGCAGAGCGGGTAAGGTGCTTGCCCGCAGGCGGTGCCCCTTCCCGCTTCTGCCGCTTTAGGTCGCGAATGTCCTGCTGCATGCGCTCCAGCTGCTTCTGCAGACTGGACAGCGCCGCAGCTAGGTCAGACGCGCCATCGCCGAATGACAGAGCCGAAATAGGGGTGCCAGAGACTTTCAGGCCGTGGCGGAACTGCTCCCGCACACGAGCCTGAATAGTCAGAAGAGACACGCCCTGCCGCTGGTCAGCTCGAGCCAAGGAATTAGCCAAGTCACGGTAAAGAGCCGCATTGCCGAGAGCCTTGAGAAACTGCCGCTTCACCGCGTCCTCTGGCAAGTTGTGGGAACGTTGAACGTCCCGCAACAGGCCATTGAACTCACGGATGCCACGGTCAGGATCTTCGCCGCTGGGGATGCGAACCGCCAGCAGCGACTCAAAAGAGTCAAAGGGTTCTGAGCGTTCCTGGAGCATGCGCACCACCTCAAGGGCAGCGCGCTTGCCATCCCCAGGAACGTCAGACCCAGAGGCCTCAAGCCAGTCACGAGCAGGCGAGCCAGGGCGAGCCAGAAACGTCAGAGCCGAAAGCAGCAACTCGTTGCCCTCATGCCTAGCCGCAACAGTCATGTCAGTCAGGTCAAAGAGGGGAGCAAGTGCCTGCGACTGCAGAAGAAACTGTGCCCGAAGCTCATGCATGATCTGTGAAAAAAATGTCGACTGCGTCGGACTCCGTACCAGCGAAGCGGTCTGATTTGTCTCCGAGAATTTTCGTGGCAACGATTTTCGCAACCTTCCTGTCAAAATTGTCGCGAGCAAGCTGCTGACATTTGTCGAGAACCTCCCTCGCAGCCGCGGTGGACGGAGCTGGCAGCTGCGGGGTGTGTGGTGTCGCAGTGTGCTGCGCACCCACATCATCAAAAATCGTCTCTAATCTACGGACGCGTGACCGCGTCATTCTATTTGCTGTGGTAACCATGATGGAGTGACAGTGGAAAGGCTGAGCTAAGCGGGGTGGTGGTGTAAGAATCGTCACGGCGGCCAGATACTCTGCAGAAGTCTCAGCAGAACAGACCGAAAATTACAGGTAGTAAGCGGAAGACTGAGAGCGGCCAAAAATGCACAGCGTGTGGAGCGTCCTCGCCAGGGCCAGTGGCGCACGATGCAGATCAACTCTCGCTGCGACGATACTGCCGTAAAATAAATAAAAACAATCCGTCACAAACTGATCTCCTGCGCAGCGAAGGCGAGCACAACGTGTGCCGCCATCACTGCCATGTCAAAAGGCCATACCGCGAGAGTGATACACCACCGCCCAAGTGGGCGCTCAACCCCTCCTACGTCCTACTTAGCCGAACATGGCAACAGCAAGGCGCTGCGCCATCATCAGAATCACCGGAAAGCCGGTGCGGGCCATAACCTGCGAGGAAGACATATACGCTGTCCGGCTAAGCTCGCTGAGCATCAAACTGATAATCACATAAACAGTGTCTGGCCGAGGCTTTATGCTCTCGGAAACCCAGACAGTGAAGCAAGACTGTACTACTGTACTGTACTACTGTACAGTACAGTGCTAGGATGTCACAGACACGATACGGAAGCAGGGTCAGGCTAGGGGCTAGTCAGAGCCCATAATAACTAAGCCTAAACCCGAAGTCCAGCAGAAGGTACGTTACATCCCCTGACACACACATTCAATTTTAGGGTGTTACAGGGTGTTACACGTGTTATGTATTTCAGGGATTGTTATTCGATAGCTAAATATTCATTATAGCAAAAAAAATCAATCCCAAAATTTCAAAAGATTACACGTAGAACATTTTGACCGATTTTGTGTTACAGCCAATATGTACACCCCTACATATTCCACACCTATTACCTAGGGTGTTACACGAGATATGACATGTGTCATTATGATTTTCTCATACCTCAATAGGTATAAAATCATATTATCAAATAAAATAAGGTCCAATTTTCAAATTTCAAATTTATCGCCAAAGGATTTTACTGATTTTGGCCGTTTTTCAACATATATATATGTACATATCTCTGTGCATGTGGAATGTAAAGTACAGAATCACTGCAATAAACTTTACTTTTGCACATGACAAATTTCATGGCAAATAAGTAAATTATGCTGTATATCAACATCTATGGTTGACCGCATTTCTGGGTTTTACTGATTTAAACCCATGGCAGTAAATGTACATTCTGATGATATATAGATTTATCAACTTAAGTGGGAACATCCATTTAGGAACATCCACTTTAGTGATATTTGTCGATCTATTATCTGTTCTGAGCATAGGTCTGTGCTCTAAGATTTATCAAAATGATATTTCTTATTTAGAACATATCTGGACATTGCTTGATACAATCACAGCAATTTGACACAACACATTTGTATGTGTGTGCTGTCCTCAACAACTATTATCAGATGTCATGTAGATACTGATCTGAGAGTTACATGCATTTGAACTGATCAAATCTGAATCAATTGTCATTATGCAATGTAGTTGTTGTTGTTGCTCCAGCGATGATATGTGGAATGACGAGTGGACTGCACCCAACAGTTACCAACTGTTGCATGGGTGCAGTATCTTGCCTTCGGGTCTGGAGATAACTCCATCCAGCCCTACAACATGTTGGTTTATCTGTTCCCATATCTATCACAATCGCTGACACTTTACACGCACATGTGTTTGTAAAGTGGTATCTACATTATCATATACATGATAGATATTTAAGTTAATCAATTCACTTTGAATCAGTGAATATCAATACATACAATGCAGTGTGTGTGCATGTATAGTGCTTATTGATTAGCACTTTTTTGTCAGTGTGTGTGTGTGTGTGTGTGTTCACTTTTACACACTTTGCAGTAAGATAAATCCTGGACATTACAATGTTTCCAGACAGTTCATCATGCAGGATTATCCGCATACCATGCACTGAATACATCTAGCATGATATATTAAGTTTAGGAGTTATTGTAATTCCAAAATAATCTCATTTACAAAATGAGTTGCAGGATCTATTTCACATACAGCTCCGGTGAGCATCCTTTCAGTAATCCACAGTAGAACAATATGTGATCCGAGGAGTATCTCGACTCCACCGGGTCATATTGAGCTAATTACTGTGTTAAGATTACTGAACAGGCACCTTATACTGTATGGGTTCTAATATAGTTAGCATGCACTGCAAATGAATGCTTTGTGCACATCTATTCCAACTGTTACCGTGATCAAGTTGGATCATATAGAACATCTGTTATCCCAATGCATGCACAACTTACAGTGTGGCAGTCATTCAGTATAAGATGTACATATGCTCAGATGCTGCAAGTAATATGTGCTGTAAGTTAGTGTATGCTCTAGTAAACATTTTGCACACTATACTTCAGATAAGTATGAAATGCTGTACTCTAATCATCAGCATTAGAGATATCGATGCAGTCATCAGAACATAGTGTGAATTGTTGCAGTATGGTGATCATACATTCACAGCAGTATAGTGACCATGCGTCCATAGCAGTATGGTGATCATGCGTCCACAGCAGTATGGTGATCATGCGTCCACAGCAGTATCCCTGCAAGTATACAATCATTCTGCAGAGGATATTGACGCGCGTACACATTTGTATGTCTCGCTGCATAAAGACGCGTTAGGAATCATGCGCCCTAAAAACGTGCGTCCATTGCATCAGATGAAATCATGACATCGCGCTGACGTGCACATCGCGCACACGAGCATCACATCAGTGCACATCGCGCTGACGAGCTAAAAATCATCACACGAGCATTTGCGAAAATCGATGTTGCCAATCATTTCACAAAGTATATCATTGCTGCTGATGTACGTCGCATGAACGAATGCGAGCGCGCCGTTAAACGAAATTTCGTGCGTCCAGTCGCAGTTGATGTAAATCATAAGTACTGGCGATCATTTTTCGTTCGCGCTTCTGCATCTCGCATACAGTGACAATCCTGCGAATTTTGACATCATTTGTATGCGTTCCGTACACTGTGCGCACACCTTGTCGCTTATAAAATCAAGACGATTTCTTTGCGGATGCTGTCAGCTGCAAATATGTTCGCGATGAAAAATCCTCGCGCAATCCGTGTGCTGACGATATTCAAGCGTATATTATTCGGTTTGCAGATATTCAATATCACTGCGAGCGCTATCGCTTATGCGCATGCAACCTGCAACCTGTGAACAATATAATATATACTATGTCTGACGCTGCACTCACTTGAGTTCTCTTATCGTGCCTTGACGAGATTTAGGAGAATACCATATGATACGGCAAGATAAACAGGCCGTGAATATATTATCAATATACAAGTTAACACTGCGAAGTTGGACAGCAACGCAAGTGTAAGAAATAGCGGGTGATGAGTGCAGTCTCCGAGTGAAGATCTGCTTGAAGCCCAACGCTTCCTCATCTTATACCATACGTCTCCTATCATCATAGATAGTACCGCCATTGGGTTGTGAACCCGAGACGTAGGTTGAACGACCAGTATTGTGATAACGAATAGTTCGTTCATACTGTGCATGCGTGTTCCGCACATGCTAAAAGCCAAGATGGTTCTTGTTTGTACTTCAAGATGTATCTTGCTTTGCCATCTTCGAGTTCGACATACGAACTCTCGATGACAGGGTCATTCAAGTCTTTCCTTGAATAATGACAGATGATGTGACTTATCATCTAGCGACATGTACAGTCATAGTCGACCGTACTGACGACTGTCATAATAATATATGACACGACTCGACATGACATGGCATGACATGGTATGACATGTCTGACAGGTATGACACGTATGACATGTATTACACATATGTCATCGGTCATGATCCTGTATGGTATGACATGTCTGACAAGTATGACACGTATGACATGTATGACACATATGTCATCGGTCATGACC
>LGRX02005343.1:0-24990 GCA_001247695.2 Cymbomonas tetramitiformis
AGGTGCTAGGAGGCAAGCACAAGAGCAAGAAAAACGGCTAAGTATAAAACGCAGGAGTACTCAGTACGGAGTACAGTAGGACCGATCAGAATGATGTTGATGTGAGGTGCCTAGACTGTTGTTCGGAGTACTCAGTACAGTTGAGTTATGGAAAGAGTTCCTGAATGTATAAGAACTCTAAGAGTAACCCGTTTCGGAGAGATGAACTGAACTGAGAATTGTAACATAAAAAGTAAGAGCCGTATCCGCTGTATATTGTGTATTGAAAGCATACACTTGAAAGCATAAGCATAGCTATTAAGATTTACGAAACCGAAGTCTTGTAGTTGACCAACCGTAAGCATACCTCGTGCGGTCGTTTAATAAGTGTAGAATAGTATAAGTCCGAAACCGTAAAGAAGAGAAGAAGTCAAAGTGTAGACTCCTACAAAATGGTAATTAGTTCGTGTTTTCACGTTGCTTCCTTGTCCTTCTTGCGCAAATTCTGATCAACCCGCCCCGCCTTGTGCGATTAGTTAGCGAGTACTTGCACTACGAAATCGAGAATGCCTGTGCTCTCGTTCTTGTTGCGCGGTGGTGTGTGGGATTGAGGGTTCCAGGTTGCTTGGAGCCGCGTCGGTGTGGAGAAATCTAGCTCGACGACAATCTTTTCAGGTGCGAGCGTTGCCTTAGTCCTAGCACGCATACACGCATAGCACGCATATCCGTGCTTTTGGACTCGCAGGTGCGGGAAATCCGAATCGCTTCCGTTTTTCGGCAATTCCGACCCTTCGCGGCGGAAGCGCTGCGCAAATTTTTCAATTTTGCGTAAGCCTTTGCTGAAATTCGGGGTTGGTTCGGGGATTCCCCTACCTTTAATTTAGCCTTCTAGTCCCCCCTATTCGGGAATCTCCGCGCTTCGGCCGGTGTGCTTACTTGTGCTCGCGCGCAAGTGGCGTATTCCTGGGATCGGCGCCTCAGGCGCCTAAGCCGAGCGGCCCCAGTCGCCCGGTGCCTCGCACCCGGAAGCCCAGTCGAGCACCATCGGTCCCGCACCCCGGTCCGACTTCCTCAGGGAACACGTCGTCGTCCCCGGAGTCCACTTCGAGCAGGAACAGTCAGGACCTGCAAGAGCTGAAGGAAGCCTGGCAGAAGGAGTCGCAAGCTCGGGAGGCAGCTGCCGAGGCTCGCCTGGAACAGCTGTCTCGGCAACTCCAAGAGAGTCAAAGAGCTGCCGAGGAGCGCAGGATCTCCGATCAGCGCGCTGCCGAGGAACGCAGGGTCTCCGAGCGACGCGCTGTCGAAGAGCGCTGGGCTGCAGACCGGCTGGCCGCAGAAGCCCGGGAGACTGCCCGGCAGTTGGCTGTCGACGAGAGCGTCGCTCAGCAGGTAGCCGCCGAGGAGCGGCGAGCGGCAGCCGAGGCCCAGCTGGAGGAGAGGCTGCAGGCGGTCATAGAGTCACAAGTCCAAAGGCTCGCCCTGGTTCAGGCCTCGCCCCCAGGGCCCGTGGAGTCAGACGCTCGGGGGCCCTCAGCGGCAGCGTCGAGTCCGGTTCAGGAGACGCCCATCTCCCGAGAGGGACATGAGCTGGTAGAGCCGACTTCCGTCGTCACCTGTGACGTCGAGAACCGGGACGTTCAAAGCCCTCCGGAGGAGTCGCGCGCGGACGTGACAGCGTCTCCACCGCACTCATGGGACTTTATTTCCCTTCCTATACAGGTCTGCGACGCCCTCCGGAAGCACGTGGTCGGGTATGCCAACTCGGGGATCGATGCCCAGCGCCTGTTTTACGACGCTGCTCGTAGGTATCGCACCCTTGGTCAGGTCGCCGGGTGCTTACACCCTTCCAACCAGATCAGGCAGTGCCTGAAGGCAAAGTTCTCGGACGAGGACAGGGTCCTCGGGGCCCAGGTGATTCACAGTCTCACGACGGCCTTGGCGTCCGTCGCAGAGAGCTGCGCTCGCTGTGGGTGCGGGCACGAGGAGAGCCCGGTGCGTATGTGGGCGTGTCAGGCGAGCGCTAAGAGAAGTGTAGTGGCGTTCATGAAAAAGGTGTACCTGCCGGTGTGTGGGTTTTGCGCCGCGGACGTGTGGCCCGGTGCTTTCGACCACTTTCCGGCTGTGATGCCACCTCCGATTCCTAAGGCGGCAGACACACCGGGAGACGGGGGGGGGATGGTCCCTCAACTGGAGCACTCGGAGCCAAACGAGCTTTCGGAGATGCCCGGTGCCGGCAGTCATGGTGGTCCTGGTGGCTCGGGGGGCGGTGACCCTGGAGGGCCGGGAGGCCCGGGGAGTCCGGACGAGGACCCTGGCGGCGATGGCGAAGACGGGGATGGCGACAGCCAGTTCACCTTCTCGTCTTCCTCTCGTTACAGGGAGCCCCGGAGCCATTACAGTCGTAAGGACGAGCAGCACGCTCTCAAGGAGGCCACCAGAGCCATGGAGAAGGCAGTGGACAAATACCACACAGAGGTGGAGGGGTCGTCCCACGTCTTTGGTCGGCTCCTCCGATTTGTTCGGCAGGTCAGGGAGGTTCGGGAACTGGAGCCGGTGCGCTACGCCATGGAGATGGCGCGTCTGGGACCACTAGAGAGCGGGGGTGAGGAGAAGGTGTTGTCGGACCACTCCCTGCTGTCAGAAGTGGCTAGACACTGCTTCGGCAAACTCAGCTCCGAGTACCGCGAGCTTTCTTCGGTGTTGACGGAGGCTCGGGAAGGTAAGAACCTCACCTTGGACGTCATAGTGGTTCCCTTGGCGCAGCTGGTGATGCCCGACAAGGGGGAAATGGCGTCGATCGGTCCGTTCCTGCGTCGCGTGCGTCAAAGTCAGGACAGACAGACTCGCACGGTCCGCGAGTTCTGGGACGGGGTGCACCTTGCTCACGACATCGTGAGCATGCTGGCTGCCCACGAGCTCACCTCTCCGGTGCCGGAAGAGGAGCTGCTGGAGATATTCCTTACGGGGTTGATACCGGAGATAAGGAGGAAGGTCTTCCTTATAGCCGAGAGGAAAGGCGCTTCGGTTCTGACTCTGAGCCGGACGGCCAGTAAAGGCCGCCACGAACTCCTGACTTGGGCCATAGAGGCTGAGCGGGAGTTGCGGCAGAGCCAGGATAAGACGAGCCGCTCGGTCCAGCTGCTGGCCCACGTAGATGTCACGGAGGAGCTGCTAGCCATGGCGACATCCGCTGGCGCTCCGACACCCACAGGGCAACGACTCGGCTCCCCAGAGTACGAGGGCTGCCGTCTGTGCAAGAGCATGGACCATTATGCCCGCGACTGTCCGCAGGCGAGCCAGCGCCCGAAGGAGTGGGCCAAGTGCCTCCTGGAGGACACCCTGGCGTTAATAGGGGACGAGTCGGTGGAGGAAGCTTTGGCTGCCATCGGTTTGGATTTTGTCCAGGAGGACGCTCCCCAGCCCGGGGCGTCCTCCCCGCAGTAAAGGGCGCGGGCCCCGTCACTGCGGGGTCAGGGGGACAAAAGGGCCCCGCGCCGGCGTCCACAGCGATGCAGGTGCTGCATGATAGGTGGAGAAGGTGTGGGAGACACCTTAGTGGCAGCGCCAGGCGCCACCTCAAGAGCCAGAGTCGAGTCGAGAGGTATGAGCAGGAAGGTTTAGACATGCTAGCCGCCACCCGCACGGAAAGCCCAGAGCCTCCTGAGCGGGAACAGGTCGAGCAGCGCGTCCAAAGAGAGCAGGCAAACTTCTGGAAGTCCGCCAGAACCCCAGCAACCGCCTCAGTTCCGCGTCCCGAGGAGCCGTGGGAGCTGCTCTGTTGGATCACCGGTGCGGACACCCGGGGTAAAAACCGGTCGAGCCACACAGTTGAGCCACGGGCAGTCTACCAACAGCACCTGGAGAACCAGGGGTCGGATGTTGCGAGAGTTCGCGGGCACTGGAAGTTCAGAGCTCAGCGTTTACCCCCCAGAGTTAGGAAAGCCTTTCAGGCCCAGCAGCCAAGTGCTCGCCTGCGTTCCGCCATCAGGGCGCTAGAAAGGTATCTAAAGCTGGAAGAGTCGGAGGTCCGGCCGGTCAAGTCCCTTGCGCTTTGGAGGGCAGGGCAAAGGCGGATGAGCCAGAAGCTTGGACCCACGACTAGTAAGCCCCAGTTGAATCGAGAAGAGTTAGATAAGCGCTTGAAGCGGCTCGTCAGGGTGCGCGAGTTCAATCGCCGACGCAAAGCCATCTTGGATCAGGAGTTCGGACGGTTTGTTCGCGTTGCCAAACCCAAGCCTGCCGAGGGAGAAGAACTCTCACCACCAGAGAGAACTTCAAAGCCCAGTCGGCCGTGGTTGACCCGAAGCAGGGCTCGCCAGGCTTTGGGCCCGAAACGCAGACCATGGCTGACTCCTGAAGACAAGGCGCTTCGAACCTCTCGATTGCAGCGCAGGTACGAGTTGGAGGGTAGGGACCCGGCTTCTACCTCAACAGAACGCCATGCGGACTTCCACGCCTTCGTAAAGGAGGAGTTGGAAAGGGAGAATAGGGAACTTCAGCAAGACAATGAGCTGATGCACCGGGACGAGCAAGTCAGAAAGCACATAGCGGCTAAACTGGCTGCAGCGTCAGTCCAAGTCGCGGTGTCCCCCCCAGACTTCCCAGAGCGCAGCGCAGTTCAGAAAGCAGTCGCCATCGGCCTGCTAGCGGACGCGTGTACTTACTGCCTCCCGGACTGTGACTCCGACGCAGAAACGTCAGTCACCCGCCTGGACTGCATAATGCAGGACGGCGATATCAGTCCGAGCTGGTGTGAGTCCCTGGCAGCGGTGTCCTCGATGGGAGCGCGCCCGAGGAGTTTCGACAGGCACAGTCGCACACCGACGTTGTTGCTGTTTTGGGCCTGGATTGCGGGCGTCAGAGTCAAGGTGTTAGTGGATTCGGGAGCATCCACCAATATCATCGCAAAGAGTACACTGCAGAGGCTCTCCGGCGTCAAGCCGGTGCGCCACGAGCAAGCCATGCGGGTTCGAGTGGCTGACGGCACCACATATGATGCTAATTCCTGCATCAGGCCCAAGCTCCTTGCTGAGACGTCAAAGGGGTCTTACGGCCAGCAGGTTGAGCTTCGGGTAATGCCACTCGACCTCAAGGTGGATGTCATCCTGGGGGGTCCTTGGCTGGCGAACCTTTCCCCGGTTACGCTGGATTATAAGAACTGGGGTTCGGTCCGGTTCACCAAGGGCAGGGAAGAGGTCGTCATCACCGGCTGTTCGCCGGGGTCACCGGACCCCAGTCGGTCCAAGGACACGGCAATGGCACTGGTACAGGGAGTCCTTTTGAGCCAACGTCGAGCTCGCCGGGACCTGCGGACCCTCCGAAACAGAGAGGAGCAGGCTTTCGTCGTCTACCTCGGCCCCGATGGGACTTTTGGCGCGTTGGCCTGCAACAAGGGGGGGGGAGACTCCGACGAAGATTCCCCCAACGATGTTGTAGCAGGCCTAGCGTCAGAACCCTCCTCCGGGTCCGAGGATAGTGAAGTCAGCGTGCGTCCCAGCGCAACGGTGCCGGACGGAGCTGAGGAGTCTGAGGGGCCGGGAGGGTTGGTCTCGGACAGTTCCGAGTCCGGCTACAGTGACGTGGAAGGAGCGTGTCATTTGCAGAGAGTAGGGGCGGTGGTCGAGGATATTAGGCCACAGGGATTTGCGAGTACGGTCGACGAGGCCGGGGATCACCCTGACCCTCTCAGCTTTTTCGCTAGCAAACAGGAGGCGAACGGAGCATTTGCGTTGCTTCCGCCAGCGGTGCGTAGGCAGGCGATAGAGGATCACGCGGCCGGGAAGCCACCCACCTGGCACGCGCAGGCAGCCGCGGCGCTCCAGCAGGCCCGGGGTCTGGTCGCGGAGCGACGACCCCGAGCACGGCGTAAGCGAGTGCGTTGGCGTGACCAGGTCGCAGCGGTCGGTCAGCCTGGTGCTGAAAGTGGCCCCTCCACCGAGCAGCCACCGGGACCAAAAGTCCCCGCTGTCCCGAGTCCTCAGAGTCAGAAGTCGCGAGCCTCGGCACCAGTCCCGCCGCCAGCTCCGCAGACCACAGACCCGCCGGTACCGGCCGCCCCGCCAGGTACTACCTCGCCGCCAGCCCCACAGACTGCTCAGGCCTCCCCGGAACCGCCGGAGGACGAGATAGACGAGACGGTGTCGCCGGAAATCTGGCAGCAGCTTAGGGACCTGGAAAAGGAGTTCGCAGATGTCATTTGCACAGAGCTGCCGGAATCAGTCCAGTCAAGGGAATTCAAGTCCGGCGTCCGGCTCAGGCCAGATTGGAATGGGAACGCCTTGCACCGGCGAGGGTACAAGCTGTCGCAGGAGGAGCTGCGGCAACTCCGGCAACAGCTAGATGAGCTCTTAGCCAAAGGGTACATACGACCCTCGGCCTCTCCGTGGGGCTGCCCTGTGCTGATGGTCCCCAAGCCGAGTAATCCCAAGGAGTTGCGTCTAGTCATTGACTACAGACAGATCAATGAGATCACAGTCAAGGACAAGTACCCCCTCCCGGATGTCCAGAGTCTCTTAGATGATCTACAAGGGGCTACCGTCTTCTCTACGATGGATGCCCTTTGGGGATTTTGGCAGGTCCCTATGAAAGCAGAGGACGTGGAGAAAACCGCAATGACTACGCACTTTGGAGCGTACGAGTGGTTGGTCATGCCTATGGGATTGTCAAACTCCCCAAGTACCTGGCAAAGGATGATGCAACAGTACCTCGGGCACCTACCCTTTTGCAGAGTATTTGTAGATGACATCATGATTTTCTCGGCTGAGGTTCCGGGTAAGAGCGCCCATGAGGTACACCTCGACCACCTCCGCCAGGTCCTGGAGGCATGCCGAAAGAATTCAGTCTACCTCAAAAAGTCGAAAGTCAAATTGTGCAAGCGATCAGTCCGGTTCCTAGGGCATGTGGTGGATCGGGATGGATGTCGTCCACAGCAGGATAAGGTTGCGTCGGTACGCGATTGGCCAGACCTAGAAACTGTCACACACGTGCGACAGTTTCTGGGCATGTGTGGCTTCTACCGGAGGTACATCCAGAACTTCGCAGATATCGCGTACCCGTTGACCCGCCTCACCAAATCCGGCGTGGACTGGACCTGGGGCGAGAATGAAAAGGCAGCATTTAAACAGCTAAAAACTGCCTTGATCTCCTCCCCAGCCTTGGCCCTACCCGATCAAAAGGGTGCAGCAGACGGTTCCAGACCCTTCTTTGTGCAGACAGATGCCAGTGGAGTAGCACTAGGGGGTGTACTCATGCAGGATCAGGGACGAGGCTTACAGCCCTTGGCCTTTGAAAGCCGGCAGTTCTCCAGCGCAGAGCAGAACTATCACGCTGGGGAACGGGAGCTTTGTGCCATCCATCACTGCACCACGGTCACCTGGAGACATTATCTGATTTTCACATCATTTAAGCTCATGGGAGACCATAAACCCCTTCAGTGGCTCTTCGCCCCAGCTAGGGAGCTCAGCCGACGTCAGGCTCGCTGGTACGAGGACTTGGTAGAGGTAGGAGTCCATCAGATGGAGCACGTGCCAGGGCGCTGTTTAGTAGTACCAGACGCGCAGTCCCGGCGACCAGACTATCAGGAAATGTCAGCCAGAGAAGGGTTGAAGGAAAAAGGGATTGTGGATCGCGCCACGGATGGGCCCAGAGACTCCGCATCGGCAGGCAAGGGGTCCGAAGAGGACGAGGATCCTACCTCTGTCCTCGGAGCAGTGGATTGCACCACCGATGGATCTGATGGACCCGAGCACTCTGAGCCGAAAGGCAAGAGATGCGAAGGGGACGAGGATCCCACATCTGTCTTAGGCGCCACCTTCGAGTATAGTGATTCCGAGGACGAGTCCTTCCCTCCCACCAGTCCAGCACCGGTCATTGGTGAGCTCACCCATCTGAATGGGCTCACGTGGGTAGAGTCGCCGGCCCTTTGGCTGGACGCAGCTGCCACCCTAGCAGTAGGCGAGAAATCCTTGAGGGATGCCGAATCGCTAGCAGTCATGACCAGAGCAGACCGAGCTAGGGAACAGGCCACAGCAGAAGTCCAGAGTCACCCGAAGTTCCCCCACCCTGAGGCCCAGAGTCATCCAAAGGCAGCCGGAAAGGTACCTGAGCCCGTTAAGCCCCCAGAAAGTAGCTCCCACTACGACCAGGTCGTAGATCGCCAGGACTGGAAGCTGATCAGGGAGCGCTTTGAGGAGATAGCAGCCCAGTACGGGGTGTTTGACGTTGACGCGTGTTGCGACTCCATGGGCGTTAACCGGCAGGTTGACACCTATCAGTGTCGACAACGGATCCGGGTCCAATCCGAATTCGTTGGACGGATCCAGAAAAATTTTAGGATTCAACGCTTCGAATCCGGGAAATTTTCTGAATCCGTTCGTGTCTGTATCTATCGGAGCCGATAGAAATCAGGCTTCGTCTGGACGGACGCACAAAATATCCAGGATTGGCCCGTGCCTGTATCCAACGAAGACACGTGAATCGAGGCTTCGAGTGCACGGATCCGGGAAATTGTTGGCATCCGTGCGTGTCTGTATCCGTCGGATCCAAAGAAAATCAGGCTTCGTTCAAACGGATCCACGAAATTTCAGGATTGTCACTGTACCTGAACCCGAACGTTCTGAAAATATCAGGATTATCGTCCGTGGATCCGTCGGATTTCGTGCCGCTGTCGCTCGAAAATTCAAATTCCAAAACACCAATTTGATCCGGAACGACTTGTCAATATATCATCCGTAAGATGGTAGCGCAGCCGACATTACACATAAATATCTCCTACATGCTTGGAGGTTGGGGCATCCATGGAGCAATCCCTCCGAGGTATAAAGCTACAAAAATGAAGACTTGCAACATAAAGTTGAGGCAGAAGGCTCAATAAACTCGCTTCTTACTCCATTTCGAATTTGAAATTCAAAAATCATGCCAACTGGGGGTAAAAGGAATGCTGTGCAGGCCTCCCTACCATGCGAGATCGTGAAGAAGTATCCAGGCCAGGAACAGGTTGACCAATCAGTAGTGATTAAAATCCCTGGCCATTGGTTCAATGGCATGGATGCTGTTGACAGAGGGAAAATGTTCGAGGCCACGGCGGTCGAGTACTCCAAGTGTCGCACGTTTGGCCAAGGGAGAGCGTTGGCTAAGACCGAAGGAATTCGATTTCAGGTATGAAGGCCACCCTTGACCCTTCCAGCCTTACAATCCGAATCGATTCCCACAAAATAATAGTGTAAAACAGTGTCTGTGTTTTCCTATCGAACAGGTCGACGCAGATGTTGCGGATGCACCAAACCATGAAGGCTATTGGATTCGCCTCGATCAATGGAACCGGTTCCGCCATGACACGTACAAGGACGACCGCCAAGCCGAGCTTCGCTTCATCCCGGCCACCACGGTTTCAGCTGCCTCTAACGACGTTGATGATGAGCTTGAGACTGAGGAGCGCGCACCTGTGTATGCGAATTTCACTAGCATGGGCGAGACTGAACACCTGGTGCGGGAATCTGCTCGTTGTGTATTCTAGTGGTGTAATGACATGTATGTTCAGTGGTGTAATGATATTTATGTTCAGTACCCCGCCGGCCTGAATACGTTGTTTCCTTATGCGTTTTGTAGGTCAACACTGGTAAGAAAAAGGGGACGACCACAAAGTGTTACTTGTGGAAGTGCGACCTCTGCAAGTCGAACCCCATCCTCAAAGTTTTTGGGGGATCGACTGGGGTCCTCTTCAAGCATCTCGATAGATACCACCCTAACGAATATGCACTCGCCAGGAAGACCTCTAAGCA
Source organism: Cymbomonas tetramitiformis (assembly GCA_001247695.2). NCBI lineage: Eukaryota > Viridiplantae > Chlorophyta > Pyramimonadophyceae > Pyramimonadales > Pyramimonadaceae > Cymbomonas > Cymbomonas tetramitiformis. The sequence continues at coordinate 9,759 of LGRX02005343.1, forward strand.
CAGTAAATGCCGTGTCGACGAGAATGGCGTTGTGGTAGAGATCTACTCCTTCAAGGATTCTCTACCCCAACATGTCAAGTACGCTCCTACCACCCTGGCTTTGACACTGTCTACACGCGCGTGCCTTATTGTCAGCGTTTTGAATTATTTTGTGAATGCTGCACGTTCGTTCGTATGTGATGTGTACGTATTCCGTGCGTTATTCCCGCCGTGCGCGCCTTATTTGGTACTTGCGTGGTTTCTTCGTTGCAGGTTCGTCTTGTTCATAGTTTTGGACCTGATGCACTTCCATATGAGTCGAAGTTCCAACTTCCGAACCTACTCCGCAGGTCTTGATGGGTCTTACGTCCCGTGTTGCCGCGATACATCCGAGAAGATATTGAGCATTATCTTCACTCTTATGCGTGCTCTACTTGGCGAGGCTATTGACGCTGCGAAAGCCCGTTTTGGCGAGCCTTTCGCTGGGTTCCAGTCTGATATCTGGAGCCCTAAGGACTGCACAACATCCTATTGTGCCTCTCGCCTTTCTTTCGTCGCCAAGCATGATGGCAAGAACTTTGACGTCGCTCCCTGTATTGGCTTCGACCAATTCCCTGAGAACAGCCATACCGGCGATGCTATCTCTCGATACCTTGTGATCCTGCTTGCCATCTACAACCTCACAATGGAGAAAAGCATCACCTTGCCAACGTTGGATGGAGCCAGCAACAACAAGAAAGCGTTTGCAGCCTTGAAGAAAAAAGCGAAGGTGCGTGCGTGCGGGTTTTTTATTGTTGAGTTGTTATTTTTACGTATGCAGTGACCACATTCGCATGCATGTCGGTGCTCTATGCTCTAAACATTCGCACATACGTACGTACGTACCTGCGTACACCGACGCATCTATTGATGGTAAAGTTCACGTTGACATAGATCGCTGTTTGTACCTGTTCGTTGCAGGTTTGTTTCCCTCATCATCTTCAACGAGCTATTCAGCACGGTCTGGGTTCTGCTGGACAGAAGAAGAACCCGACGATACTGAGCCACATCAAGCGGAACGCCCGGCAGAGCAGAAGCTTTCACTGCTCTGTCAAACATGCTCTCCGACTTCTACAACAAGCTCAGAAGAGCCGAGGCGTCAAGTCTTGCCGCACCAAGCGCGTGTATCGTCAGCACCAGATTCGTTGGGGCGGTTTGTACCGTATGTTGCGGCAGAACCGCCACCTGGAAAGTGACATCAAGTTGGCACTCACGGGCTCGCGCGAGGGGACTTGCTCCGAGCATCCTGCGTTCTACGTTTCTGACCTTGAGGAAGAACCCACGGCGTCTGCAACCATCGCTGCTGTTGTGACGGTCAATGCCGCTTGTGACGACGAGGAGAGCGCGGACGTATGCAGCCAAGGAGAGGATTCCGACATCGAGCAGGTGTCTTTGCATGTGATAGCCTCTTTGTGATGTTCATGTGTCTATCCTTGTTTGGTTGTCACTTGGATTTGATTTGTTCCAGTTCCAGTTTGTTCCAGTTCCAGTTCCAGTTCCAGTTTCCGTGGATTTGATTTGTTTCCAGTTCCAGTTCCAGTTCCAGAAGTTATTTTATGTATTTTTGTGCAGGTGGAGGCCAACGAAGCGAACGGGAATGAGTAATCTTTGCAGCATCGCTGCTTGGGGAACTTGGAGTGGAAGAAAAATAATCTTCTGGAAAGTTTGCTCACTACGCCGTATGAGGTATCCGAGGCAGTTCAGGGTCACACTGGTAGTGGGTTGGACAAGGCCTACATCCTTGCCACCACGTTGCATGCTGAGTTGACGGCGGATGTTGTGGCGGTTGTGAGCGGTAGTGGTGATACGGAAACATGGGAGAATGTACATGCACGCTCCCTTCCCACCGATCTGCAGCAATTTCGTTCAGTCACTGCCTCTGAGCTCAAGGAGCGAGTTCTTGGGTTTGACAAGGATGTCCTGCTTTCTTTGAAGATGAATCCTTCCATAGACACGGGTGTGGACGGTGTTATCTTTAATGATATGAGTGCCACTGTAGAGATGATGGAGGGTGAGTATAACCGTCAGTTGAGATTCCGAGGCAAGTACTTGTTGACTAAGGGATGGCTCAACACTCCAAGCAACGTGCAAACCTCGGACACTGCCTCTGTGGTTGATCTTGCAAGCCCCGCGCCAGAGTCAGTCAGTAAGCCCGCCCCCAAGAGAAGGAGAACTCTGGCGGAGCTGGCAACCTCTTTCATAGGGACCACACCTGTCATTGAATTAATTTGTGATGGTGCCGACTCCACTGACGCTTTGCTGACAGAACGCATTCGTAGTGAGAAGGACAGTTTTGCTGCACTGTGCAAAGCTGCAGTGTCTAGTGGGAAGTATGTTGTACACGCCACTCATGAGTTTGACCAGTTCCAGTTTTACTGTGATTATGAGCAACAAATCCCAATTCACACTGCAGTGTATTTTGCTGATTGTTGTTCCAAGAAGTGTGCATCTGCCAACGTGGAACAGCTTTTTAGCAATGCTGGTACTTTATTGGCAGACTTTCACTCTGGTGGGTTATCTCCGGAAATGTTGGAGATGTACATGTTTGTGAGGGCAAACTGGCAATACAGATTCCTGCAACCATCAGTGGCTGATATTGTATCAGCATATATCAAGACTTATAACAATAATTCGCAGCAGCACGGTTATTCCGAGGATGAGAATTCTGATGATGAGAATGAATAGAATGGGAATCGTGTATCAAACATTATTTTTCTCATTTGTAAATAAAGTTACACTTTTGTTGATGAAGCTACCTCTGCATTCTTGCTTTAGCCAACAATTTTTATACCTTACCTTTATATTGTCGAACATTTGCACAGAAATGCTTACATGCATATATTACACATCTTGTTTATTCTTGCATCAATCGTGCTGCTTGTTTGTGTTATCGTGTGGGAAATTGTCACCAGTCTTCTGATGGTTTGGGAAGATGTGATATATGGTGTTGTTAACACCATTCACATCAAATTGCCACCATGGCGTAGTGGGTAAAGCGTTGGTTATTAAATTGACGTCCTAGAGCGCGCAGGTTCAAATCCCGGTTCTCGCAGCTCCGGATTCGTTGAATCGTCAGAATTGACGGATCTTCAAAAATTCAGGATTCGACTCGTCGGATTCTGGAAATGACCAGGATTGACCCGGATTTGTATCTTCCGGATCCACTTTATTTCAGGATTCGATAGGTCGAATTTTCGTTGATGTCAGGATCTTATTGCACCCGTATCTATCGAACGCGGTTCAATCGAGGCTTCGACCGGTCGAATCCGGAAATTTTCAGGATTTTCGCCTATCCGTACCCAGCGAATCCAAGAAAATCCTGGATTCGGCTCCGTCGAAGCCAAAAAAAATCTGGATCCGGACCAACGAATCCGGATCCGTTGTCGACACTGACACCTATTGGACCGATTGCTTGAAGGAAAAGTGGCGCGGGAAACACGTTTGGTGCAACCCCCCTTACACGAAGGATTCAGACTTGATAGAAAGAATTCTTCGGCATTTCCTTGCTGAGTGGCGCGCCGATCCGGAAAACACCTCGGCGATGTTCCTTCTGCCAGACTATGACGCCCCCTGGAGACGGTTGATTCACCCCAAGTATGGGCTTCATCCGGTCAAAGTCTTTGACACGAAAGACGAAAAAGGTCGTCCCAACCACCTCTTCGAGTCCCCTGATGGAGGTCGACCCCCGCTGCGCTGGCCGGTCCTTCTGGTGTGGGCCCCAGCAGCCAGCAGGGCAAAGCCCCGAGCGCCGCCTGCGCGAAAGGACAGTGAGGCAGAACCCGACGAGCCTTTAGTCACTACAGGGGTTGCAGCAAGGGCCAGGGCAGCATCAGGCCCACTGAAGGCTGATGAGTTCGTCCGCGCCTTGCAAGCGGAATACGAACGCAGCCAGTACCTCAGCTCGTTGAAGGAGGAACTGATCGCAGCCCCACATCAGAGGACAGACACATTTCGCATGGTAGACGACATGATATGGCGAGTGGCAGAAGGGCGGTATCAGCTAGTGCTAGCTCAGGATTCCCCCCTCAGAGAGCTGGTGATGCGCGAAGCACACGAGTCCCCAGCAGCAGGGCACACAGGAAGGGATAAGACACTGGACAGAGTATCCCGTCGCTTTTGGTGGCCACGCATGAGCAAGGATGTCACCGACTGGTGCAAATCCTGCGTTGTGTGCCAACAGACCCGGCCACGCAACGGGTATCCAGACGGTCAGCTTAACCCCCTGCAAGTCCCAGTAAGACTGTGGCAAGTGGTTAGTATCGACTTCGTCACTGGGCTGCCCCGCACAGAGCGAGGGTACGACGCGTTTGCTACCTTCACGGACAAGTTGTCCAAGATGGTGCACGTAGTTCCCATGCTTTACGCTGACAGCTCAGCTGCACAGATCGCGCGCATGTATTTCGACCAAGTGTGGCGTTTGCACGGCGCTCCCATGAAGATCGTCTGTGATCGGGACTCCCGCTTCAGGGATGAGATGCATCTCGAGCTACATCGGTTGATGGGAGTCCAGGTTGCCTCTACCACGCCGTACCACCCTCAAGGTGATGGGCAGGCAGAGCACACAAACCACACGGTCGAACGCATGTTGCGCGCGTACGTCGACGCCAACCAGCACGATTGGGATTTATGGTGTACCCCGGTCGAGTACGCCATTAATGACTCTCGTTCCGCCGTCACGGGATTCACCCCTTTTGAACTGACGTATGGTCACGCTCCGGCCTCTCAGCTGGACTTCTTCGTGGAGGCAGCACTTGCATCACGGAGAGGCCGAGCTAAGGGGGGGAGGGGCGCAGCAGTAAAAAAGGGTACAGCCCACGAGACAGCCCGCCAGTTTGTTCGCCAGTTGCAGCTCGCTAGGGAGAAGCTGCTCTTAGCTCAGCAGCAACAGATCGCCCAGTACGACGCGCGTCACAGGTCCAGGAGTTACGCAGTAGGCGATGAGGTTTGGGTGGATGCCACGCACCTCACCCAGCCGGGCGACCGCGGGTTGCACAAGAAATTGCTTAAGAAGCGCCTTGGGCCCCTTCGGGTGCTGGAAGTCTTTCACAGCGACAGGCAGATGGCCCTTCCCGCGAGCGATAGAGGCGCACCGTCGGCCTATAGGTTGCAGACGCCTAAGCAGTGGAAAGTGCACGATGTGTTTACCGTGGACCGGCTTTCGCCAGTAGAGTCGGGCAGCCGCTTCGTTGAGAGAGCTAAGGAGATTCCCCCTCCTCCGTTGGACGTCAGCGGGCGCAAGGAAACCCACGTCGAGAGGGTGGAGCGTTCGCGCACGCGCCAGCGCCAGGGCAGGAGGTGGACAGAGTACCTGGTCAAGTGGACAGGAATGCCCCGCAGTGAGAACGAGTGGAAGACCCGAGAGGATCTGGAGTGGGACGGAGCCGGCAGGCCCGGTGTTCCCAACCGAGCGTTGTTGGAGTTTGAGAGGATCGAGGCTAAGAGAGTGGAGCGAGAGAAGCTTAGGGTCCGTAAGAGACGCGACGAGTCCGCAGGAGCGGTATGGACCACGCTATCGGAGGAGCTCAAGGTAGACGGAGCAATGCCATGGGTGCCAGAGGAGAGGTTTGATGAGGAAGTAGGAACTTTCGCGAGAGTATCTGCTCAGAGCACCCTGCCGCCAGTCAACGGAGCCGCAGCACTTGAGAAGGAGCCAGTCGGCCAGTCTAAGATTCTTGTATTGTTTTGTGGGACCGGGTCAGTCGAGAGGCAGTTCACTAAGCAATTTCCCAACAGCGAAGTAGTTGCTGTAGACATTCAGCCCAAGTGGGGCCCCACACATTGCGAGGATATCATGCGATGGGACTATCGACAGTTCAGACCAGGACACTTCGACGTAGTCTGGGCTAGCCCACCTTGCACAGAGTACAGCCAAGCGAAGACGGTAGGCATCCGAGATTTGCGTGCTGCGGACAGGCGAGTTCGTAGGACATTGGAGATCATCCGGTACTTGAGGCCCGAAGCATACTTCATTGAGAACCCGAGGGGAAGAGAGCCCCACGGGTTGCACACGCGTCGCTGCATGAGCAATCTACCAGCTCCGCACCTCGTCACGTACTGCAAATACGGGACCGCATACAGGAAGCCCACGCACATCTGGACCAACGTTCCGTTGCGCACACCCTTGCGAGTATGCGATTCCGATACGCCTTGCGAGTTCTTCCGGCAGCACGGTAGGCACGAGAAAGTAGCGCAAGGAGGGCGCGCGATGAGAGCCGGAGGTGTGTTCGCGAAGGGCATGGGAGCGCGAGAGAATTTGTATGGGATTCCGTCAGCACTGTTAAAACAGCTTTTCCACAACCTGACCCTACATGAAGAGGTGCATGCGTTCCTGTCTGAACTGCTTGTCAGGGAGGATCTGAGCGAGATGAGCGTTTTAGTCCAGTCAGCTGTTGTTGAGAGTGACCCGCCCGAGTTTGAGCCGGAACCGATAGCGTTAGCGGGAGTGCGAGCTGAGGTGACGATCATACCTGAGGGCGGATGGGAATCTGACGCGAGTGGTCTTAGCGATTGAGAGCGTTGGGGAGCGTCGGGAAGAGCGGTGGCTCCAGCCTTGGCGAGACCAGGCGGCAGGTGAGAACCTGGGTAATCCATCCGAGAGAGCAGTGGCTCTAGCCTCGGCACAGCCAGGCAACAGGTGGAAATCTGTATAATCCATTTGAGCAGTGGCTCTAAGCCTTGGTATGACCAAGCGGCAGGTGAGAACCTGGGTAATCTATCCAAGCGAGCAGTGGCTCTAGCCTCGGCGCGACCAGGCAACAGGTGGAAATCTGTATAATCCATTTCACGAGAGCATTGGCTCCGGACCTGGCACGACCGGGCAGCAGTTGGAGATCTGGGTAAAAGCTCTAGCACTCCGAGGAGGCGGTGAAGGTTTAAAACCTTTCCTCCGGGCCGGCATCCCGAGAACTGTCAGGTAATTGGCAAACCTATTGTCATCCCCTGTAAGTGTACCGTGTTGGGAGGTTTAAAACCTTGAGCGTGGTAATGGATGTGAAACCTTGAGCCTTGGGGGAGCCTGGTAGTGCAGATGGCAGACCGGTGAGAGGCCGACCCTTGTGCTTAAGAGGTCGATCTCCTTATTGCGGTGTGTCTTGGGAAGTGTAATGTCATCCCAGACAACAGGCGGCTGAGACCTGTATAATCATTCAGAGCAACAGTAGAAGATCTGTATAAAAACTTTACTGGTCCGACGTGGTCAGCGTGGACGTGACCTTCCCTAAGGGGGGGGGAGTTGTGCTAGGAGGCAAGCACAAGAGCAAGAAAAACGGCTAAGTATAAAACGCAGGAGTACTCAGTACGGAGTACAGTAGGACCGATCAGAATGATGTTGATGTGAGGTGCCTAGACTGTTGTACGGAGTACTCAGTACAGTTGAGTTATGGAAAGAGTTCCTGAATGTATAAGAACTCTAAGAGTAACCAGTTTCGGAGAGATGAACTGAACTGAGAATTGTAACATAAAAAGTAAGAGCCGTATCCGCTGTATATTGTGTATTGAAAGCATACACTTGAAAGCATAAGCATAGCTATTAAGATTTACGAAACCGAAGTCTTGTAGTTGACCAACCGTAAGCATACCTCGTGCGGTCGTTTAATAAGTGTAGAATAGTATAAGTCCGAAACCGTAAAGAAGAGAAGAAGTCAAGTGTAGACTCCTACAGCCAGTGACATTCAGATGCATTGACCCAATGATGTACAGATGCAGAGGGCCAGTGAGATGCAGATGCAGTGTGCCAGTGAGATGCGGATGCAGTGCGCCAGCGAGATGCAGATGCAGTGGACCAGTGTGATGCAGATGCGATGCGCCAGTGACATGCAAGTGCAGTGTGCCAATGACATCCAGATGCTTTGACTCAATGATGTGCATATGCAGAGAGCCAGTGAGATGCAGATGCAGTGTGCCTTCGAGATGCAGCTGCAGTGGGCCAGCGAGATGCAGTTGCAGTGTGCCAGTGTGATGCCGATGCGATGCGCCAGTGACATGCAAGTGCAGTGTGCCAGTGACATTCAGATGCATTGACCCAATGATGTGCATATGCAGAGGGCCAGTGAGATGCAGATGCAGTATGTTAGTGAGATGCGGATGCAGTGCGCCAGTGAGATGCAGTTGCAGTGGGCCAGTGTGATGCAGATGCGATGCGCCAGTGACATGCAAGTGCAGTGTGCCAGTGACATTCAGATGCATTGACCCAATGATGTGCATATGCAGAGGGCCAGTGACCGATGCAGATGCAGTGCGCCAGTGAGATGCGGATGCAGTGCGCCAGTGAGATGCAGTTGCAGTGTGCCAGTGCGATGCCGATGCGATGCGCCAGTGACATGCAAGTGCAGTGTGCCAGTGAGATTCAGATGCATTGACTCAATGATGTGCAAGTGCAGAGGGCCAGTGACCGATGCAGATGCAGTGTGCCAGCGAGATGCAGCTGCAGTGGGCCAGCGAGATGCAGATGCAGTGTGCCGGTGTGATGAGATGCGCTAGTGACATGCAAGTGCAGTGTGCCAGTGACATTCAGATGCATTTACCCAATGATGTGCATATGCAGAGGGCCAGTGAGATGCGGCTGCAGTGCGCCAGCGAGATGCAGATGCAGTGTGCCAGTGTGATGCAGATGCGATGCGCTAGTGGCTGACCCAATGATGTACAGATGCAGAGAGCCATTGAGAGTGGCTCGTTCACGGACATTCTGGCGATGCTGGGAGGACACTTGCTGATCCTGGCCATGATAGCCTGGCGACTCGTCACGTGCAGTCAGGGCAATGACACGTGCCACTGGTCAGGCTTGGGATTGGCGTGCTCGCCGTCCTTGCCTGGTCGAACGCTTATACGCTGTGCGTCGCCTTGGTAGTGAGCATCTACATCTACGACCTGGGTGCAGCCGCAACACGCGCTGCGCAGGCAAATATGGTGTGCCCTCGCTGCTGCTATGGCACAGAGGGTCGCAGCAGCTGGTCCTGTCACCTTGGCAAGGGTCCCGCGCCGCATGCAGAAGCCGCGCTTCGCGGCTAGGTTACAACGACTTCAGCGGACGGTGGCCCGCTTGCACCCCTCTCTATAATGACATCCTAAATACCCTATATATTCAGTATACTTTGCAACTTTAGTAGATTTGGGTACCGCAAGTCATTTGTTTCAAAAATATCTTTTGCTCTCGATTGGCCCCATGGACCCCTTTCAAACGTAAAGTATCCAAATTTTATGAAATATCAACGAGTGCCGCTTGCCAGGATGATTCAGTTGCCTGTGTAAACGCTAAAAACGAAAGTGATTGTTCGAAGGATTTGGAGTATATGTATGTCTATATATATGTGTGTGTGTGTGTGTGTGTGCACATACCGGCTAAAATACCCGCTGGTTGTTGAATAAGCATAACCTTTGCATTTCCACACGTTTTGAACTGTGACCGAACGTGCGAGCTTGACTATCGGCTCAAATTGTCAAAATTGAACACCTCGATGGTCTCTTAGGCGACTACAGGTAGCCTCCGTCGAAGACGTAGTTTTCGAATATTCAAGTGTAAAGTTGGCTCAAACGCCCCCATGCCAAATTAAGATCTCAAAATTTCGAATTGAAGTCTGATGAAGGAGCAATTTGCCCGCGACCATCGCTCACCCAGAAATCCAAGCTAAGACGCAGACTAGCGAATGTCAGGCACAGATTACTCTTCAGGACGTCAAACTATCGTTGTGAAATGAATATCCGGTTGACCCTCAACTAGCTCTTCAGGTTGTCAATTGATAATTCCATGTTTTTGTCGTAGTAGACAGTTCGCTCAAAAGGGCACATGGCCATCCTTGAGCCGAAACCTCGAGGTAAGACGTGGTTACGATACATAAAGTTTGGCACGAATTAATTTCAACGAGGTAGTAAAAATATGTACAATGGATATCAGATTGACCCCCCTAGGCCTTTGAATGACAAACCATTGACCATTTAAATTCGCGTTTTTCAAGCCTTCCGATTTGGCCCATATTACATGTGTCATGGGGGATTTTCGATATTGTGATTACGATGGTATGCTTCAAATATTTTAGTTTGCTGCGCATTAAAAATATGTGCTTGTGGTAAGCCAGGGTTGATGTTCAATTATATGCTTAGCCCTATACATGACGTCAGGGAGTGATGTTCCCCAAACTATACCCGCCGCGAGCCAGTCGACCGCCAGTGTTATTGCGTTCGGTATTTCACGAAAATTCCAAACACAACAAAAAATTCCAAAACAAACTATGCAGGATTGTTCTCAGATGTGCTGAGAACGACATACCACTTTGTTGCGTGCACGCACACGATCCGTGCGCAGTATTCATTGAATCTGGGTGCTGCTAGTAGTGGGAGGGGTACTTGAGCTTCGATGACGGATCCCATGGCATGGACGCATGCATAACAGGGATGCGCATAGGGCGCACTATACGCATACCGCGCATATATCGCACAAACATATGAATATACATTATTGCACCGTGTGGATAGCGAACACGCGACTATATGATGCCACCGCCACGCTCACGTTTTTGCTCGGGGGTTCCCTCGTACACCAACGCGCTCGCGTGTAAGCGAAAATGCGACTATTCACTCGCCAGCGCGCTCTCATACACGCGAAAATGCGGCTGGCCAAGAAACAAAGAGACTAATCACTCACTTCATATTATCCACTTAAGATAAACAACGCGCGAGCATTCGATTGTCGCTCGTGCAGCTACGCGCTAATTAAAAATCTCTCTCCCTGGCTTACCACAACGCACTTAGCGCATGTACCAAACACAGAGGCATCCGATAGTAGACACATACCGCTACTGAATACGCGACGCTTCTCCCGGCGCGAACGGGGCATACAAGGCTACACTGGCAATTTACGACAGTGAAAATACACAATAAAATGGTTTATAGTGATTCGATATCGAACACTTACGACACCATATATTTGTCGTATCATATCCGTACTGAGATAAATGTAAACACACTCGCACTTGCGTAAAGAACGTCATCGTGTGTTAGCACATGATGCTGAGGAGTACCCTGATATTATGCAAGATATCCCTGACACTTTTCTAATTCCCCCAAAATATTCGCCAAGAGTTCACTGTTTTTCCCTTGTAAAAGTATAGCGCCTGTGATTTGCTTAGGCATAAATGTGCCGCTCATACTGGAATTGAATTCATTGTAGTATGCATAGGCCAGCACAACTGATAGCCGATCCCAGCATGATCATCCGGCAGCACAATTGACGACAACTCGATACGATTGCCCGCCCAGCAATTCATTAATGCAAATTAGTGGAGGACGATCAATAGGAAAAGTAGAAGCAGAAGGGAAAGTAGTCATGCAGCAAACGTCAAAATGGTCGTTAGGATCCACAATCGTCAGCACAAGGAGCCAGGGTTCTTACTATTGCTCGGCCTCGTGATGATAAAAATATGCTCTCATGCTATGCAACCGCAAAGTGTCAACATTCGCTTGCAACTTCACAAATTAATGAGACCAGTTTCTACCAGCACACTCACAATCATAAAGACGACATAGAGCAAAATCAAGCATATGCCCCATGGCCGGGTAATCCGATTGCCTGAAAGCAGCACCGCGGCCACTGAACCCAGCAATGAGGCAAATAAAAAACCAAACGATATTGGGATATTTGGATGGTAGTGGAGAGAATAACCAGCAGGGTATATACTGATTGTTTTGATGGTAAGAGCCAAACCAAGTCCGATCAGCATGTTGAACATGGGCCCTGCATAACACCCAGCAACTGCCATCTTTGGCTGTCCGCCGCGGGCAATGACTACATCAGCCACCAGATCCCCCACTGAGTTGCCCCATGCAAGAACGGTTACCCCCAAAATGGAGGGTGAGATTCCCATGATGATACCCAACGCATTTAAGCAGCCTGCAAACAGCCCCTCTCACCCAAGACTTTCAACCTAAGCCACACCGATGTATTCCATCACTCGTAAAGACGAAGGATCAACGCGCCACATAATCCGAACAGCATGCAATCCCATCAAGCCATGCGGTGAATAGAATGCCACGTGGCAGCATCGGAAAATACCAATATGGGATCCCCCTACAAGAAGTGAGTGTGCCAAAGTGGAAGTTTGATCAACTTTCATCAGCCGCTATGATATCATGGCGCTAAAGTGGACACAGCCGATCTCAGTTCCTAACTTATTTGCTAATGATTCTTCATGATGCGATGAGAAGATTCACTTGCCTTCTAGCTTTTAAACAACATAGCTGCCCAACAAATGCAGCTTCGTGTTTGCGAGGACCCTGTGTCCAGACCACCGATGCCGCAAGCGGAGGCACCTATCTGCACAGCTACATGCCAATAAAGCCGACACAGGTGCTAGCCTTCAGGGTGAGCCTTGCCGTGATGTGAGGCTGCAATCGTCGCAATGAATCAAATGTAACCGAGCGCATGCCCGCCGACCGAAAGTGCCGCGATGAAACAAATAACGGCAAACAAACCCGGGGTCCCTTACCAAGCAACTCGGTGGCGAACAGTGAGATCCAGTTGATGCTTGTGATGAAAGAAACCAGGAGAAACACGCGCTTCCAGGATGGCGGTGCTTTCTTCTCCGTGATATGAAATTGCACGATACCTGAGCAGCGGACACAAGCCCCCAAAGATCATGTTACAGCAAGATGCAAATCATTGGCTTGCCAAGTCTATGGGGGCTTCCCATTGGGTACTTAGTTCATGCGGTATAATCACCTGCCGTACATGTCGGTATCCTGTCGAAACTGTTTATGCAGATCAGCATGGTTGCCATCATTGGCTATTGGCAATGTGGTGTCATCATCAGCTAAACAGGCCAATGCAGCGTCATATCTGCCTGCAAGGTCAATATGGTGTCATCATCAGCTAAAAAGGCCAATGCAGCGTCATGTCTGCATGCAAGGCCGATATGGTGTCATCATCAGCTAAACAGGCCAATGCAGCTTCATGTCTGCATGCAAGGCCAATATGGTGTCATCATCAGCTAAAAAGGCCAATGCAGCGTCATGTCTGCATGCAAGGCCAATATGGTGTCATCATCAGCTAAACAGGCCAATGCAGCGTCATGTCTGCATGCAAGGCCAATATGGTGTCATCATCAGCTAAACAGGCCAATGCAGCGTCATGTCTGCATGCAAGGCCAATATGGTGTCATCATCAGCTAAACAGGCCAATGCAGCGTCATGTCTGCATGCAAGGCCAATATGGTGTCATCATCAGCTAAACAGGCCAATGCAGCGTCATGTCTGCATGCAAGGCCAATATGGTGTCATCATCAGCTAAACAGGCCAATGCAGCGTCATGTCTGGCTGTGAAGGCCAACATGGTGTCATCCCTGTTTATACACGTTGGCACAGTGGTTGTCACTGGCTGTACAGGCTGGGTGGTGAAATCAGTGGTTATTAAGGCTACATATAATGTAAGGTATTCTTATTGGCAAAATGTGTCAACATGGTGTCATCAAAATTTGTCAATATGGTGTCACTAAGATGTGTCGATATGGTGTCAACATTGGCTTCACAGGTATGGTGATAAGCGGCACTGCTAAATGTGGCGTCGCTGCGTGGCTGCTCCGACTGCAGTGCATCATATCAGCCAACCTTCCCCCGAAGAATGCGCCATTTATAGAAGCGCATCATATCAGCCGACCTTCCCCCGAAGAATGCGCCATTTATAGAAGCGTATCATATCAGCCAACCTTCCCCTGAAGAATGCGCCATTTATAGAAGCGCATCATATCAGCCAACCTTCCCCCGAAGAACGCGCCATTAATAGAAGCGTATCATATCAGCCAACCTTCCCCCAAAGAATGCACTATTTATAGAAGCGCATCACGAGCCCTGCCGCTCCACTGTATGACCAGTGTGGCCAATTTCCATGGGCGCGGAGGTACGGAAGTTTAGGGAAAGAAAGCAATCACAGATCTCCGGCACTGGCACACCGGCACACAAACACATCGACGGCAGCTTGCACATTGGCACACCGGCACACAAACTAAGCTGGCACATTGGCACAACAATGCATCGACCGGAGGGATGCCGTGAGGCAGTGTCTCGCATGACTGCAGCGCTGATCATGCGCATCAGCAAGCGGTGCAGAGATCATCGACGAAGTGAAGAAGCACCGAAAAGTGACTGCTCTTGTCGTAGGCCCGGGGCACGGAACGTGCACCGAGCTGGCAGCTCTTCCGGAGGTCACATCAAGGGAAGCTCAGCCAGACACATCCGAGGGTGGACGTACAATCATGGGACAATCACGGGTCCAGCCGGGAGGGCAAACTGGGAGGGGACGGAGTACCTATGAAAGTGGACTGGAAGGCACACACCGCCCAGACAGGGAACTGTAAGCCCATGATGCCGAACCCAACTGGGTGGTCTAGGGGCACCAGGTCCTGGAAAATACAGAGCACAAATAGGGGCACACAAGTGGTGCACATCGCCGCTAAGAGGGGGTCCCACTCCTTGTCCTCCACCCTCGGGATGGTCAACGCTCGAAGCACGTCCAGAGGTGTCGCGAGGACCACCTTGAGGCGCTCTGCGGTGCCTGCGCTCTGCCAGTTCTGCACCCACCACACCTGCAGGGGCCACAGAGCCCTCCCGCCAACAAATCTGGCGTTACACATCTGCACACCAGGCATATGTACGACTTCAAAACAGAATATAGCGAACGGCTCAGTCTTTGAACGGCGAATCGGGGCGCCTTGACGTGTACCTATGTGCCCGCAACGTAATCCTGAAATCCTAGCGAGCAAAGACCGCCAGAGCTCCACCGCAGCCTGAGGTCAGCCATACAGAACGGCTCTGGGGTTTAGGATTCGGTATCGCAAGGTCTGCTGCAGAGGGCATCGCAGCTGAGCACAGGGCAGCGCGTGAGGGGAGCATCCCGTGCTGCACTTGTGGTATGGGCGAATACCCTTATGATGGCGAGCAGCATCGACAAAGGCTGTTTGCTGGCGGAAATCGCTGATCTGGGAGCTGGCTCCTGCGAGGGCAGAGGAAGAGGAGCTCAGCGCTCCTCGTGTTCCTGGGTAGAACTGCGCAAGCCAGTCTAGCGAGCAGTGGCTCTTCGCCGGAATCGCAAGGACCACGAATCTGTGCGGGGCGGCTCGACGCAGCCCACGAAGAAGCCTCTCTGCTGGAGGTGCTTCCCTACGCACTGAGGTATTGGGTCAGCCCCCATGCACTGAGGTATCGGGTCAGCCCTCACGCACCGAGGTATCGG
>LGRX02005344.1:0-20887 GCA_001247695.2 Cymbomonas tetramitiformis
GTATGCGCCCCCTTAATCTGGAAGCTCCAAGGATTCGGAGTACAGCCCCCCTCCTCTTATTTTGAGAACTCTCAGAGTCCGGAGTACATCCCCCTTTGAATCTGGAAGTTTCAGAGTCCGGAGCACGCGTGTCATCAGTTATATTCATGGATGGTGGATTGTATAAATCCAGAACAGGGAAAGCACGCACATTAGACATAATATCATATGATATGATATCATGTCATATCATATCAAATTATTTCGTGTATGTCTGTGTAGATGGTCTATGTATGTAGGCCACACATCGAGCATCATATACAGTCCTATGGAAGAGGCTATGCGAGAAACTCCGTCGTGGTTCTGGCCAGCACTGAGCACCCCGCCGCCCCCCTGCCCTGCGCGCATCACCCGATCGTGGTTCTGGCCCAGCACTGAGCACCCCGCCCCCCACGCCCTGCGCGCGTATCACCCGTCGTGGTTCTGGCCAGCACTGAGCACCCCGCCGCCCCCTGCCTGCGCGCATCACCCGTCGTGGTTCTGGCCAACGCTGAGCACCCGCCGCCCCCTGCCCTGCGCGCGCGTATCACCCGTCGTGGTTCTGGCCAGCACTGAGCACCCCGCGCCCCCTGCCTGCGCGCATCACCGTCGTGGATTTCTGGCCCAGCACTGAGCACCCCGCCCCACCGCCCCCTGCCCTGCGCGCGTATCACCCGTCGTGGTTCTGATGGCACCTAGGCTGCCCGCCCCTGCCCCTGCGCGCATCACCCGTGCGTGGTTTCTGGCCAGCTGAGCACCCCGCCGCCCCTGCCCTACTTGTATCACCCCGTCGTGGTTCTGGCCAGCACTAAGGCACCCCGCCGCCCCCTGCCCTGCGCGCATCACCCGTCGTGGTTCTGGCCAGCGCTGAGGCACCCGCCCGCCCCCTGCCCTGCGCGCATATCACCCGTCGTGGTTCTGGCCAGCACTGAGCACCCCGCCGCCCCCCTGCCCTGCGCGCACTGCCGCACCCCTCGGCCGCAGTGTGCCCGCATCCGCGCGTGAGGCCCCGGGAAGGTTGCGGGCCGTCAGCCCGGGGGCTGGGGCGCAGTACGCAGCGGGCTGCGGGGCGTCACCCAGGGGATGTGAGGTTTATGAGCACAGCCGAGATGCTAGGGAGCTCATGGGAGGTCCGCCAGCTGTCAGGCAGGGGGCGGAGGCTTGGGACTGCTCTCTATGATCTTCTGTGCGATGCCCTCTCCTGCAGGGTGTTCGGAGGGCAGGGTGAAGGGAAGTGGGGCGGGGGGGCGTGCTGTGCTGCAGGCCGGTGGACCGTCAGCAAGGTGAGCGCCAGTGTAGTTCACGTCACACTCGTGGCCCTGTGCCCCGCAGCCACAGCGCGTGAAGGCGCGCTGGGCAAGGCTTGGAGGCATGCGGGGTGGAGCTTGCGCAGGCGGCAGTGCCAGGTCGCCCGGGCAGTTTGTGAGGAGTGCTCTCCGTGCCGTTCTGTGGGGGGCGGGTAGGGGTGGCGTTGATTCCATTATGTGGGGGGCGGGAAGGGGTGGCAGAGATCAAGTATAAATGCCTTTGATTCCATTCTGTGGGGGGTGGGGAGGGGTGGTGGAAACAATATTTACAGACGGCTTCGAGGATTTCATGATGGAGGAGGCTCCGGAGGCCGAAGGCACCACCTCCATTCCGGGGATCGGGCAGGGGCACCGGCCAGCCACAATCAACCTGGGAGCTACCCCCCACAGCCTTACGCTCCTGGAGTCCCCCCCCATGCCACCTGGGCCCGCCCGCCACCAGGGCTTCCCAGAGGGCATCAAGCCCTGGCCATTGCAGGACCACCGGGGATACCCCCCCCTGGCAGACCACCTCCTGGGGTACCTCCCATGGGAGGACCGCCGCCTGGCGGACCGCCCCCCGGAGGACCACCCCCCGGAGGACCGCCCCCTGGTATACCTTTCCATGCAACGGGGGTGGGGTTTGACGAAGGACTGGCGTCCGCCGGTGAGCACGGGTTCCCATACAACGGCGAGCAGATGGGGGCTGGTTATGGCCCTGTGATGAAAGGCAAGGGAGCAGGATGGCAAGGAGGTCGGGGACACTGGGATCCTGCTTATCAGCGTAATCCCCAGCCCTCCCATCGCCGTGCCTATGTTCCATATCTTAGGGCTCGTGATGGTTCTTGACTGTAGGTGAGTGCTTAGAACGATTCTCCTCGAGCAGTGCTGGTGTGAATCTCCAGGCACCCCTTGCCCCGCCTGCCTTCGTCTCCCCTTTGCCCGCCTGCCTCCGTCTCCCCTTGGGTACAGCACAGGTCTACACCCATTGGTGACGCTTGCACGCGGGGCCTTCTTTGGTGGATCATCCCAGCAAATTTTAAACTTTGCTGCACTAGTCATGACCATATTCGGACGGAGTCCTCGAATTGAATTTGAGGCGCTCTATGACTCTGTTCTGTGTTTTGCGTTCTTCGATACCTGATTGTGAAAGCCTTCAGGGACGCGCTCGGGTATCTTTGGCAAACTCCCTGACTCTCTGCATGGGGATGTCAATGTGCTCCGCAGATGGCAAGGGTGTGGGAAAGGGGGCCTCCGGTGTAAAGGGTGCAGGCAAAGCAGGTGGGAAGCCGGGTGGAAAAGTAGGCGGTAAAAAGGGTGGCGGGGTCTGGTAAAGTAGGCAGTCGCAAAGGCGATCAAGTAGACTGTAGAAGGGATTGAGGGAGAAGATGGGCACGATGCACTAGATTGCCACGGCGATGCTGAGGTACCAAATGTTATGTTGGATGCTGTATAGTATCAGATTTTAACGGAGAGCAATAAGTTGCTTGATTCAAGCACCGCGTGTCGACCATTACACTGCTCACTCTCGGTTTCAGATATCGTCCTATAAAACAGTTTACTAGAACAAGTGAAGAAGACAAAAAAACATGTCTCCTTTGAGCAAAGGAACTAATGTTACCGATGACGAGAACTAACATTGCATATTGTAGCATAACAAGCCCTAAGATGATTAAATCAACGGCCTGAAGTAATGCCAGTTATCGCATTTTAGAATCTGTGGACTCCGCATATTTTCGAAGGGACACAGTTCCGACAATGAAACATCTCGCATCAAGTGCAATGTATCCATGATGTGTTAAGCAGTTACACATTCCTGTTTATAAATAGGTGTATCGCGTTCTCTGTAACATGGCACAGAGATCAATAAAACCATTTTCCTCACTTTCTGTTGAAATTTTGATGGGATTTCATCTGGGCACGTGAGCGGAGGATATGTCCTTAGTCGTTTTTATTGATGCGTATGGTATCTCTCTGGAGTAGTGGTTCAGCGCAACCCAGGGAGTACCGTACACATGTCTGCGCCGAGCAGCAGGTCAGATACCACGTATGCTCTATGCTATCGCCCCAAGATTTAAAATGATGAGCCATGAATAGCCAGTGTAATCTCATGTCCTTCGACCGGCCCAGAGTAGGGTCGGGGAAATTAATATACTCATATGCGCAAAGGGCGTGTTTTTTTCTTCTTCTTTTCTTTCCATGTCCTTCAGTGCGCCATGGCACTGCACGCCATACGGCGATTTAGTCATCTAATGAAACAGTCCAGACATGCTCTCGTGTGGCATCCTAGACTCTGAAACCTCTGAACAGTTCCCGACGATTCCCGACGATAGTTCGATTACGATCCCTAGACTCAAAAGTAATTCACCGCACTCAGATCATGCTTATTTTGTGTTTCCCCAGTGACAACTTCTATTGCACTTCGGAGCGGGTTTTAAGTGTTAAGCTCTGCCTAGCTATGTGTTTAGGGTGCACAAAATATAATACATGAACACACGTTTCTTTCAATACTACGCTCAAGCAAAATAATTTCGGTTCAGAATGCTGGTGTTTCCGATTTCGTTGTTGGATCTGGCTCGGGTTATTGGTTGTTTCTGCGGAAATTCGGTATCTAGTTTTGTGTTTGAACGCGAGATCCGTGTGGCCCTTTTAGATAGCTTATTATTTGGCGGTTTTGGTTGTGATCCCGAATTTCTAGCTGTTATTGGTTACCATCCTTTTAGGGTCGGTCGGTGCATTGAGCATTGCACATCATTCTAGCGGTGACGTATTGCAGGTCTGACGATTTTGATAAATCCGGGCGTTATAGCAGTTCTTGCATTGTACACGCATCCATGGATCTTATGAATAATGATCTGGCGGTTTCATCTGGGAAAAGTCACACCGTCGAGTATACGTCGGAGTCTACTGATATGACACCTTTGCCTGATCGACATTTACGATGGCCAACGATGGCGTCGGTAGCCGTCGATTTAAGTATCGCTGGCGTTGATTCTACATTGGCATGTAGGGAGTCGACCACCGAAGGGAGCGCTCACTACGCACGATGATATACGTGCGGTCGTCAAGTGTTGTGCAACGAAGGAACTATGTCCCACATCGGTCATGACCGTGTCGTTACCTATCGTCCGATGTTGGGACAATATATCATACACGTCAATGTGGTGTATCCAGATCTCGACCAATAAAGGTTACGTATAATTATATATGCAAGGCTACGTATATATGTATTCGATCGTTCCTTTATGCACTTAGCATGCGTTAGCATGCCACCTAGTTGTGGGGGCACTTGCACACTCAGAACTTTGTCTGAGTAAACAGTCAAAACAGCGTAAATGTAAAAATGAATCAACAAATTCATACACGAGACGTGCGATATGTGTTAGTGTGCTATTGCTTGCACAAGGGTGACTTGACGGAAAGTGAGTATGGATCGCGCGCGAAATGTTGGCATGGTCTAAGGGAAGATTTGAAAAGTTGCATACCTATGTATGAACAAGTCAGATGATATAGCATGTCACCTAGTTGTGAGGACATTTGCACACTCAGCACTGTGTCCGTCCTAGTAAACAGCGTAAATGTTTGAATAAAAATAATGAACCACGAGATGCCATGTCACTGACTTCTAAAATAAGGTATTGTTTACGCGAGGTCCGCTTCGAACAAGAGTTCCGAAAATATTTTCATTTGAAAATGGTTTCCCTAAAACAGTATAAACATATTGACGCTTAAGTTAATTTAGTGTTGGGTTTTTAGGGTGCCTGACTACTGGATAAACCCCATAAACTCTCACTAAACCCTGAATATGCGTGTCCGTAGCCAAATTTCATTGTTACGGGGAAAATCAAAAGTTAATTTTCCGGAAACAATCAAATTTCGCTCCCGGAAATTTTAAAACCTATGACGTTTTCCGGAATATCCAACGCGTCAGCGCCAGCAACAAATAAATCAGACGCCGCGTGATCGATCATCCTCCATCCTGACCCGACAAAATTACGCGGCGTATCGTCGACCAAATAATGCACCGTTCATTATCTGTCGTCGACAATACATGCGCAAGTACTGTATATACTTAGAATAGCCGCTTTCTCGACGAGGGTACGTATATGTAAATACACGCCTACTGGCTTATTAAAAAACACTCGCATGTACCAAGTGATAGAGGGTATGTTATATATTGATAATCGGCCATGCGCCGGAGCCAAGGCTATGGCCTGAGAATCTTAAATATAAAATGGTGCACCCATTACACAGCATTATATTGATAATCTACCATGCGCAGGAGCCAAGGATATGGCCTGGGCATTTTAAATATACCATGGTGCACCCACTATACAGCGGGCCCCGGAAAACGTTGGGACGCATACATCCTGCGTGAAGGGGTTCCAACGCCCTCGATGTGTACGAACCGCATTGATTCACATGGCCGGTGGTATGGTTCATTTGCGTCGCTGAGGTATCCGTACCATGTCATCATACGAACCATGCACCCAATATAGCCACAAATGGGTCATGTCGGGCTATGCTATAATATCACATACCGTCGAGTGTGGGTAAGCCACGACACTGTTGCATGGTGTGAATGGTGACGCGCCGCGCGCGCGTATGCATAAAATGATGGCATATCGTTGTGCAATACATGTAACGTACACAGTAGTAAAGCAATCTAGGCCGACGAAGACTCTCTCTTTCGCCGGTTACTGTATCCACCCGGTGAGACGTTCGCACTAGAATGGTAGCACTTCGTTTTTGTCGCACGGTGTATTATTCCTGTCGCACCGTGCGACAAAACAGATATTTTGGACAGCGAAAAAAATGAGCACTGCGACAAAAATGAGCGTGACACTTAATATTGTCGCAGATCGGTTGAAACTTATAATTTGGTGTGCGACAGAAATGAGTGAGAAATGCGTGATTGTCGTAGCTACGACAACCATGATATCCACACTTAGATCTGTCGCAAAATTTTGTCGAAAATTGTTCCGGACAGACAGTTTTAACATACCGAATTCTGAAACCGAATAACCACCGTGCAAAAACACCCTATACTATACTATACTATACTATACTATACCAACTCAAATTTCGGCATGTGACAAACTTCAAAAGGAGTAAGGCATACAATCAGCAAAGCAAGTGAGCATCATGCACACACAACCAAAGTACTACAATTTGTTTTCATTACAAAAGTATGCAGATACATTTTTACAACATTGAGGAATACATAGCGAGTAAAAATTAAGAGCTGTCACAGCAACATCTGTGAACGGATACCTATCAGCGCCTTGAAAATTGCTGAAAGCTAAAATTCTAACTCAAGCAGAAATTTCGACACGGCAAAATGCGTCTCGCCAGCGAGTAATAAACATTTGTAATATCTGCACACGATAAAGGCAAATATGTCAACTGCGATGAGATGAAAAAATAAAACTAGTTGCACACGCCACGAGAAACGGTACAATTTCGAAACAGGAGTGCGGAAAATGTGAGGGAAAATCCCTGCAAATTTACAAGCGCGAAGTCAGCGAGAGCGGTGAAATTCGAAACCAAATTGCACAGTTTGTGCAGCTTTCACCCTCGTGTGGGGTATCCTGGGAGCGAATCCCATATTTTAAGAGTTTCAGTAAAATGCGAAACAGTTAGCCGACGAAGACATGCATCTATAAGCGGACAAGCAACGATTTCGGACGGACAGAATCTGCCCGTACGGTTACCGTGTTCGCGCGTGCCATGATCGAACTGTGCAGGGGGGAAAACCGCGGCTGGCACATCTGACAAAGGCCAAGTGTAAAAAAGAAACCTGAACAAAAGACGAAGCGATGCTCAGCAGCGATTATTATTTGTTGATCAAAAAGATTCCAAGCCGTCGCGCAGTGGGGAAGCCCCGCCGGCCTCCAGGAATCTGCACAATCAAAAACCGATGAGGCTGCTCGAAAGAGTCAGAAATCAGACACAAAACAACGGGATGTGAGACGAAAAAGCATTACCCCTCCGCTGTCAGGTTCTGCGCAGGCACACACCATCCACGTTCACATACGCATTGCATTGTAAAAACATATATCTATAGTCCGTCAGAACATATACAACGGGCTCACGACAGCAGGTGATGAAAACACTACACAGTGCGCCGCAAAAGACTGCGAGTTCAAGAATTAGTTCGCCTATAAACAATTCGCGATATTATTGCATATTGGCATGAAACATACAGATCGTGTCACAGACTGGCGGGTTGCCACGAAACATCAGCATCTCTCGTTTGCCTGACCTTTGTCGCATCATGCCACACCTAGAGGCTTTTTGTGACGCATTTTGTAAAAAAATGCATTGTATAAATCGAAACGTGATCGCGTCGCTGATTGGCGTTAACAGCGATACGTCAGCATCTCATGTTTACCTCCCTTTTGTCGCACCACGCGACAATATTTATATTCCGCATACGACCCACATTCATGGAGTTTATCTAATGTGATCGCGTCTCTGATTGGCGGTTACGCGCGATCGGTCGGGAAAATCTTATGTACGCCACCTGAGATCGGTCGCACTGAGAACTCTTGTGTGAAAAGTCACAATTAGGTATTACGCATGCGACCCATATTCATGGACTCTATGCAATATGATGGTTATGATCGCGTCTCTGATTGGCGGTTACGCGCGATCGGTCGTGAAAATCTCATGCAAGTCACCTGAGATCGGTCGCACTGCAAGAACGTTTGCGTGAAAAATCATAATTAGATATAAGCAGGCAACCCATAATCGTAGAATCTATGTAATATATTCGTGTATCTGATTGGCGGTTACGCGCGATCTGTCGGAAAATTCACAGTCATGGTACTCGATATCGGCGAAAGTTTTTCAAAAACATTCGGCCCCATGAAATTTGAGATACAGGTCTGGTCGCAGTGTGGCATGTCGCGATGTCACATTTTTCAGGAAAACCTGTTTCGCTCCTATAAGGGAAACGAACTGTGAAGCAGCATTTTTTTGGAAAAGCGGCGAACCGTCGTTCGGAAAATATCGGGAAAATGAATCTTTGTGCGACACGACAAAAAAGACCCGAGCGACAAAAAAGCGCTTCCCACTACAATGCTATGAATAATAAGATGACTGACATAAAACGACTTTGCAGAGAGCACGTGCATCATGAATTATAATGTAGTAACACATCATGTGATACGACCGTACGAGATGGCATCGTACCGACGAGATAGTATATAGTATTATGAAAGAATATTTGAATAATCACGACTTCGTTGAATACTCACGACGACTTGGAAGGTATATGGAGAGTATGCCGCAGGTAGAGAATTAGAGAAGGTAAAACCGATGACCCATTTATAATTATAATCATGAACGCTGTTCGCATGCTGAAGCGCTCCCAGCCGACGCATCGAAGGTGTAAGACCATTATTATAACAACGAAGCCCACTCGTCGCTCCCGCGTCGCGTCGCGGGGGCTCCGCCCCCGCTCCGCTCGCGCTCGCTTTACCATTCGACTGCGATGTGGGTATCTCGATCTGAGGTCTATCTCGTGTCTGGGCTGCGACGACGGGAGCGCGATGTCTACGTACAGCGACTAAAAGTGTGAGGAAAGGATGACATGGCGGCATTCGTCGAATGTCCGTTGCATAAAAGCGGTTGGATCGAAAAATGCAGTAATATGATAGAATCGGTTTGATCGGACGACGTGTTTGAAAAACAAACTGTCTTAAATATGGAACATACATGTAATGTGTTATGTAAATCATGGGATGTGGAGAATTGAGTGCTTTCTTCTTCTTTTTTCCACTTTCGGACGGGAGGAATAGATGCACCTTCGGTGCTAATAAAACATTAGTTGCCTGCGGCGCGCCCCCAACTCCGCAGACATAATGCAAATCGATCAAGGTCCCGTTTCGATCCCTCGCGTGCGCGTCATTTCAAACGATGCGGTGCTACCTTTGCTTTTGCCTGCATGGTTCGAGAAAACTCTATCTATATTGAGTTCACTGACTATCTGATATCTTTGGACTAGGATATTCCAGTATATCCACTCATCATGTGGATGTCCCTACAATAAATAAACCAGCTCCGCCCTCGGACGAGCGTCGACATGCCTGCTTGTGGGAAGGCCACTGCCTCCGCTTCCCCCTCACGTCTGTGCAGGTGGAGAATGGCGCACGTCGTGCCGGCTTCACCGGCACTCCGCTCGGGCTCGCTGCGGCCACGGTCATATATATTAAGCTTGTGGGAAGGCCATCGCCTCCGCTTCCCCCTCCGCCCCACGTCGTGCCGGCTTCGACGGCACTCCCAAAGAGACTTTGAAGTCACATTAATGTATTGAAGTGCGCACCAATATATGGATCTACCTTCAAGGGATCAAAGCTTGGGATGGGCGATTCGGTTCGGGGGTCGTGCGTACCCTAGCGGGGGCGCGCGGGAGGGGGCGCGCGCGGCGCACTCCCGGATCACCTATCGCTTACTTACTTACTTACAAATAAACCACCGTTAGTCTATAACGAACTAGACCTTGAGGGTTGGGGGGATAAACCCCCTCGTTTTCCTCCGCTTCCCTTCCATATATTTAGCATATTACAACGAAATTCACCAGCCGTGCTGCCGGAGATCGTGGGTGCGGCATGCCCGAGGCCATGCGTGATATTCGATGACCGCTCGATGATCCTCAATGACCGCTCGGTAGGGTTCGATAACCTCTCGATAATATTCGATGATCGCTCGATAATATTCGATGACCACCCGATGATATTCGATGACCACTCGATACCATTCGATGATCGCTCGATGAGATTCGACGACCGCTCGGTAGGGTTCGATAACCTCTCGATGATATTCGATGACCGCTCGGTAGGGTTCGATAACCTCTCGATGATATTCGATGACCACTCGATGCGACTCGATGACCACTCGATGATATGTAACAAACGCCGGCTTCTCATGGTACCGCGCCGGGTTTGTTCAGCTGGTGACACGCATGACAGTGGTGACAGCATGACAGGCTTTGCGAAGATGACCATCTGTGAGATGCAGACTTGTCAGAGAAGATATAGTCACCATCAGGTGACCAGAGAATGATAAGACGAAGATGGCAGTGACTCCTTTGCCGCTGACGTGTCAGTCAGAATGCGGTAAACGGTAACATTGTTAGAGCTGGCATGGGATAATGACTTTCCATTGGCCAGATGAAGATTTAAGGGCTAGAACCCGTTACAGTTTTGGGAAATGTGACAGGACATTGAGATATAAGTAGACTCTGACCGAAGGTCAGGCTAGTGGACTCATTATTGTTTTGCCTTCGCAAGTACTAGGTGGCTGTTCGCGTGCCAGTGCTAGAGTGCTAAGACAGTTCTGCTCACAGCTTTTGTACACACAATAATTCGTATTTTGTGATATAATATCAATTTTGACGGATATATTTTACTGCTGTTTTCATACTTTTTCAAAACAATAATGTCCTGCGCGGAGCGGCTTTTTATTTCAGTGTTAATCCGGAAGTGAAGGCCCTTTGGCGAGAAGTCAGCAGCAGTTGAAAGAGCGGATTCGGAAGTCAGGCGACTCCAGGGGCACCCACGGTGCACTGGCGGAACCTTTTTCTTCCCTGAGCTTGGTGGTACTTGCACTGGAAGAGCTTCCAGTAACGGCGGCGACGGATCAGCTTTGAATTCACTAGTCATGAGCGGTCTCCTTCTGCACAGTGATATGCTCAACACCTTGGTCTTCAGCGAATCCAGGGGCACCCCTGGTGCACTGGCCTAGCTGCTGACAGGTGTCCTCCAGTTTTGAGCTAATCAGCACGGCATGAGCTTGGGCGGCGGCAGCGACAAAGTCAATCAGCAGTTAATGTACACCTGGATGAGCAGCTCTCAGTGGTTCTTTCAGCTGACCACCTTGCTTGAAGTGAATCCAGGGGCACCCTTGGTGCACTGGCTTAGCTGAAAGGCAGGTGTGTGTCACCTGGGAGCTAATCAGCAGCGGCATCTGCCCTGTCTTACCGGCTAAGAGTGGATCAACAGCTGATGTGCACCTTGATGAACTATCTTCCAGTGGGCTCTCCAGCTGGCCACCTTGTCTGAAGTGAATCCAGGGACACCCCTGGTGTACTGGCTTAGCTGAAAGGCAGGTGTGCTTGGCCTGTGAGCTAATTAGCGGCGACATCTGCTTTTATTTACCAGCGAAGAAGTGGATCAGCAGTGAATCACTGCTCTATGTCTGGAACTGCAACTTACGGTTTCTTGGGCAGCTCCACTTTGTCTGACGGTTAATCCAGGGACACCCCTGGTGTACTGGCCTAAGCCTGAAGCATAGGAAGAGCTTGCCAGAGGACTGGCAGCTGCATCAACTCTGAAGGCGACAACTGAGTGGTTTATTCCCTGGTGTGACACAGTGACCTGGTGGATTTAGAGTTAATTACGTTTCCAGCCTGGAGTGCTGCTTACCACTGGAGTGCCCTTCTGCTGCCTTATCACAATGTGTTGGAGAATTCCTCTATCCTTTCTACAGTATTGGTCAGCCGGTGAGGCCCTCATGTCACGGGCCACCTTCTGAATCAGCAGTAGTGCTGCGAATCCAGGGTGCCCAGCACACTGGCTTAGCTTCCAACTCTGTCAGTGACCTGGTACTTGTTTGCTGGACTGGACTGGGGAGTGAGCTTATATGCCAGCCATGACTTTCTTGATTAGCAGTGGTGTTGTGAATCCAGGGGTGCTCAGCACACTGGCCTAGCTCACACTGCTGCATATCAGTGCTATTTCTTGGTGTTGAGGAGTTGCCCTCACTGTCATTGTCCTCTTTATGAACTCTGGCCCAGCTTTCCTCGCACGAATACTCTGCATCTGCTGCTGATTCAGAGCGCTGAAGCGCAGTGCTGGACCTTTAGGCATTCGCTGCCCACACGCGTTTCGTTCTTTCACTTGTTCAGCAAGGCGAATCCAGGGGCACTCAGTGCACTGGCCTGAGCCAGTCTGAGTCAAGCCTCCAGTCTACTGGGGAACGAGCTTTGCGCTGAGAAGGGGGACTCGCCCTTGGTCCCGTTGACTGAGCATCAACACAGCACTTCACCACGGAGGGAGAGGCAGAGCCAAGCGCTGCCTCTGTCCATTCCAGAGAACGTGAGGCACGACGGCTGGCACGAGGACGGACCAGTCAGGACCTTGACACGGAGTATATGAGCGCAGAGGGGTCGGGCTCAGAAACCACTCCCTCCGCACCGTCATCTCCAGCAGCAACAGCGCTAGGAGCAGCAGCGCTCGCAGCAGCAGTAGTAGCCTCAGCGCCTGCAAACCAGTTTCTATTTGCGTTTGACGACGTAGACGAGATGGATCACTATGAGAAGGAGAGCCACTCACTTGACAAGGAAGACGTCAGACTCCAGTACACCGGTAGTAAGAGTGAGGACAGAGCGCTCTTCATCAGGCGTTTCGTGGACATGGTGGCGAAAGTCCAGCGGGCTTTTGAGGCCAGGAAGCGTAGGTACATGAAGTCAGCATCTTACCACGCGCTCAGTCAGCAGCAGAAGGAGGCCTTCGCTGGGTCCAGACCAGACTACAGATCATTGTGGGACAGCAAACCATCGTTTCTAGCAGGGGATGACCATGCCACCTCAGTCGCTTATGACTGGTGGTGTGCTGCCTACCTGAAGAATGGCGTCATGGCTTCACACGCTTGCCATGTCCTGAAGGACGTTACCATGAGAGATGCCTACCAGGGATCTGTGCGTTGTGCTCAGCCTCCTTTTCATGAGCTGGCGCCAGGGTCAACCTGGGCAGTTTGTAAGGTGTTCGAGGATGGTGATGAGGATGGCGAGGCGTCTGATGAGTGGGCAGGCGAGGGAACCTCCACGAGGGGTCTCACGGGGCCAGATGGCACTGAAGATTCTCACTACTCTTGGGCCTTGAGGGCGTTCGTTGCAGAGCTCGAAGCTAAATTCTTGATGAAGGGCACCAAAGAGAAGGAAGATCTCTTGATCGCCAAGCCGCAGACCAACGAGCAGGACGGCCTCGCCTACGTGAAGAGCTGTCGTCGCAGGGAGGCAGCTCTCAACACCGGCAGGAGGGTGGAGGACTCCGTCGTCAGGCAGAACATCGAGGAATGCATTAAGGGCCTGCGCATCAAAGAATACCGAGATCGCGTGTCCGAGCAGCTGCGCGTCAGCCATCCTGCCCCCAACAGGGTTACTTGGGAGGACCTCGAGGTGATTGTGGAGGTGCAGGACAAGCTCAAGAACGATGCAGAGGCTTGGGCCCTCACACTGCAGCAGGAGCTGGTTCGCAGGCTCAACTGCGTGTACTCCTGCTTCGAGGCCAGACAGATGGGGCTTGACCTGTCTGCGCTGGTATCAGCTATGAGGCGCTCGGGTTCTGCCTCCAAGACTGGGGACAGACGCAGGGACCCCAAGAAGAAGGAGCAGGCACAGCATGGTGGCGACGACGCCAAGAAGCCTGTGAGGGAAGCGAACAATGCCGAGCGTCAGAAACCTTCTTACAGCAAGGTGCCACCACCTGATGCCTCGAAGAAGTTTCAGTGTGACTGGTGCTTCACGCGCCTGCCCCACTCTCCAGAGCGCTGCTACACGGGGTGTCGTGATTCCCGGGTGCCGCCCAACTTCCATAAGGACAGGCAGAACTCCAAGTGGCCAGACGAGGTTAAGAATGCCCAGATGCGCGCCTACAACATCGCACACCGCTTTGACAAGCACAAGATGGGGATCACCACCAAGGAGTGGCTTAAGCTCCCGGAGGCCAAGCAGAAGCAACCACAGCAGCAGCAGCAGCAGCAGCAAGTGGCTGCCAGTGCCGAGGTTAAGGAGAAACTCGCCGCAGAGTTGTCAGGCCTCCAGACAGGGTCACCTCCAAAGGATGACGAGATCGCCGATGCACAGGCCCTATCAGAGGCCAGCGATGCGGATACCGAGTACAACTCCAACTTCACCCAACAGGCAGAATACGAGGAGGATGAGCAGGACTGCCCTGCTGGGGGTGGTTTGGGAGGTGGTCATGGTGTTGGCATCGATCACGCACCGAGCCTCCAGGCCAGCGCCGCTGTCGCCTTGGGCAACACTCAGCAGATGCGGGGCTTCCAGGTCAAGACGCCGGAGGAGTTCGACAGGGCCGCTCAGGTGCCTAGAGCCGTCCCTCCCGACGTACTCAGCAGGAAGGTCCACCTGTTGGCATCCAATCTTCGCAGCTCCGTGCGCGCCTGCTCGCAGATTGCTGCCATCCTGATATCCCAGAACGCCATTGATCTCCCGAAGGACATCGTGAATCTTTTGGCGCTGGAGGAGCTCATGGGCAAGGATCCGAATGATGCAACCGAACAGCCCACTGAGGTCAATGAGCATGAGTTGGAAGACACGCACGCAGCAGCGACGCAAGGAGTGAGAAGGGAAGCAGACGATTCAGGACATCGTGCAACCGAGGAGGTGCCATTGGACGAGATGCCCAACGGGGTGGTCGACAGCGCCGCCGCTCGATGTGCAGCTGCTGCCTACGTGGACGATCTGGGGGTGGTTGACTTCAGTGACCATGGACATGTGCGAGCTGGTACCATCAAGACCTCCGCCTACGACGCACTGAGGGCAAAGATGACGCAGCATCTGACCGACGAGCAGGTGCTATTGATGGCTCAAGTTCAGCCCATCTGCAAGTTGCAGAATGCCACTCTATATGAGGGGCTTGCGCTGGTGTCATCCGGTGGCGAGCTTATGCTGTACCGGGCAATCCTCATGGACACCGGCGCCAACTGTAACATCATCTCGATCTCTGTTGTGAGGCGACTGGGTCTTACAATTTATGAAGCCACCACCGGCGCCAAGGTCACCAGATGTGACAACAGTCCCACAAAGTTCACCCATTATTGCTACGTGGACGTCATTTTGGCAGCGGGCACGCCGCACATGACGCTTCACCGGTTGTACGCCTTCGTGACCTTCGAGGCTGAGAACTCCTGGGACCTGTTGATAGGCACTGGGCCGCTGAAGAACTCCCTGATGATTGACATCAAGTTGGGAAGTTGCGTGGCCGTGTCGCATGCACCGAAGGTTTTGGGCCTGGATGCTGAGGTAGTTCTTCCGCTGGTCGACATGACGACACCCAAGCGTCCTCACCAGCCCAGAAGGTTGGACCCGGTGGTATGTTTACAATCGGAGATCTTTGGGCATGAAACGGAGTGCAAATGGCTGGAGTGTCCACCCTTGGGCACGAGGGAGGAGAGATTTGCTGCCTCTGGGATTCGGTCTGAGCACATCCTTGACGGCGAGGAGTCGCCGGTGGGGTCACCGATGCCTTCGTCAGGGCCATCTGCTGCGCCCCCTAGACCCCGAGCCATCACACGCGCAGAGGTCGAGGCGGCATCTCGCGTTCACACGTGTTCGCTTGAGGGAGGCCGAAGGAGCTACCTGGCGTCGCTGACGTCCGTCGAGCTGGCAGGGTCAGAGCGCATGCTTGCGCAGCTTTACGCAGCACCAAACCCCTGGGTGGGTGGGCGCACGAAGTGGATTACCGATAGCCAGTCGACCGGGGGTCGTCCACCTCTGGGCGCTGATCTTGACCACAACTGGGCGGACCAGAGGCTGTACCTGGACCGGCACCATGTGGCGCGTCTTTGCCGCATCCTGCAGGAGCTCCCTGAGGACTTGCCAGCTAGACCTTCCCAGGAGCATGTCTGCGTGGAGTTCGTCCGCTGCCTCGAGCAGAAGTGGGTGATGGTGGAACAGCTGTTGCCCCCCAACTGGCTGTATGTGGACCAGAAGTTGGATCACGACGAGGATAATGACTGTTGGGTGCTAAAGGGGAGCTATATGACACACGTGCCGTCCCTTGCCAACAAGCAAGACGTCGTCAAGCCCAGGGAAGAAGGCCGAGCGCGCGATCGCCTCAACTCGATCCAGCGACTGCAGCACACGCTCCAGGAGCTGTTCACGTACCCCAGCGGTGAGGTCGCTGGCACCCTCATGTGGGATCTGAAGCAGCGTGTCCTCTGCGTACAACCAAGTACAGCCACGCAGCACCTCGAGCTGCTGCGCTGCACGCTGGATCATGCGCGAGTGTACAACGGTGAGGAGTTGCTGGGTGAGCTTCAGCTCCCTCATTGGTACGAGAGCACTGGTGCTTGGACATACCAGCTGCTCAGGTACCTCTGCCCGGTGGACATAGAGTCCCTCTCGACTGGCGTCCTCCGACAGTACGATCTATATGGCAGCTTGGCGCCACCTCTGGAGCTCATCGTTCTGGGTTCGAGCACCAAGTACTACCCGGTGGGAGATGGTCTTGGGGGAACTGGTAAGGTGTTCTCCCAGAATGCCGCTGCTCAAGAATACTTGCGCTTGGGGGAGATGAGGAAGATGCTCAAGGCATCCGACACCAGGCAGCAGGGCCAAGAGGCGCTCAATGCAGATGCGCAACGTAGGCCACCACCGCCCAACAACTTGACCAACTTCAGGCTCACCAAGCGAGCCCCTGCGCAGCCACCTGCTCCTGCCGCGGGAGCAGGGCCATCCCGGGCTGTCGCAGGGCCATCTCGCGCCAGGCCGAGCAGCCACTCGCCACCTCGTTCGTCACGGAGTGCACGACCATCTCAAGCTGTCGCGGGGCCGTCTCAGGCCAGGCCCAGTGGCCATTCGCCGTCTCGCTTCGCGCGCATGGCGTACGCTCGCACTCCGTCGCCTTCATCCAGCGACCATGAGGCCGAGGATTTGGTGTCGTCAAATCTTGACAGCAGCCCTCCTCGTAGGAGGTCGCCCTCCGCATCGTCTGCCATGACCAACGCTGGCACGTGGGCGAACTCTTTCCGTGTTCCGCGTGGCTCCCCGTCAATTTCTTCGGGAGGCCCACCTCCTACGCCTCCGAGTCCGCCGAGGGCGGGTCCTCTGCCTCGGGCTCCTGGGTGGGTGCCTCCATCCCCAACGGAGTCAGATTACGACGCTACACAACTGGCCACCGCATCTGGTCACTCGTTGCGCCAATTCCTGTCCGCGGAGGGGGTGGAGGCCTTGAGGGATCGTCACAACCTCACTGTCTTCATAATACGGTTTCGCGTAACGGACTATGATCAGTGCAGGCAACGGCGCATCATGTACGAGCTCGGCGTCTGCAACCAGGAGCGGGGTCTCAGGATGCGGAAGCGTCCAGGCATCACCAGCCAGGTCGAAGGGAAGCACAACAAGACCATCGCGTGTGGGGAAAAGGGCTGGCGTCTCCCTCTTGGGGGACAAACTACGTCTTCCGGCCTCCTGGAGGCCATGGCTTCAGCCTGGGCTGATTTGTCGCACCGTGACTCAGGGCACAGGTTGCCGGGGGGCCATGCGCGGAACGTCGCGTTCGCGCTGTGCAAGTACGTGGAGTTTGGATCGGCGCATGTGCTGCGCTGCGTGGCGCATCCGGGTGCCACGCCCGTGTACTACATCTTCTTGGAAGACGAGCAGTGTCTTTCTTGGCGAGCTGAGTTCACGAATGAGTACTTCGAGCGAGACGACCGGAAGTTCACTTCCTTGCAATGGGGGACCAGGCATTCGGCCGCGCCATGGTTGATGCCAGCCCTAGGGGCCTTGGAGGCGCTGCGTCTTCCGCCGCCGCCGCCGCCACCGCCCGCCCATCAGGCTCACGTGGCCGAGCAACCCGAGCACATGGATGCGGCTTCACGGAGGAATGTGTTCGAGGTTCGAGACCCCCCTGCTCGTAGACAGCCAGGCGCGGGCGGCGTTGCGCGCGCATCTGCCCCTTCTGTCGATCGCCATGGGGCCGCCACCCATTTCGTTCATGCACCGAGGGATTCCAGGATACCAGCCGGTCTCACGTCGCGGTGTCCTCCTTCTCCGGCTTCGATATGCAGTGCGGAGACGCAGGCGTTTCAACGCTACACAGACGAACAGCGTGAGGCGCAGAGGCAGACACATTTTCAGCAGGGCTCCCCGGGCGCAGCGGGCGGGCGGCCCTGGTGAACAACCAACGCTGTGGCCGTGGGCCGCCTGCACGGGCGGTCCACTTACGGCCAGGTGTCCTGCGAGCGTGTATCACGTTTGCAGGCAGTGCAGTGGTTTGGTGGTGGTTGGGGCGCGGTCCCGTTCCCGTGGTCGCCGTATGGGCGATGTGGGAGGCAGCAGCCTGGCACCTGTCATGGTGCCCCTTTCAAGTTTGGTGGAGGCGTTTCGTACCCTCGCTTTTGCACCAGCTGCCCGTATGGTGGTCGACTGCTCGACGTTGCCCCCTTCGTGCATCTTATGACATCTGGGTCTTATGGGCTCTAGCCTGCGTTTGGTACGTTGGGCTCCTCATCTTGCGCGTCACAGGCGTCTATGCTGGCGTGCACCGCGTGCGTGCGGGGGATTGGGTGGTGATGCCCCTTCGGATGGTGATCATTTCCTTGGCGTGCTGGTCACAGTGTGTGATCGTCCTCCTCTTTATGGTCCTCGCCTGGCTTTGGGTTTGTGCCGACATCTACGCTGGAGACGTGGCATGCCACGGCTCCGGTCCCTTGCATTGCCCGCTTGACGCCGGTCACATTCAACGTGGCCGTGGATGGACCGTTCCGACCCTGCGCTGGTCACAAGTCTTCTTGTTGGGCCGCGTGCACTTGCCCGCTTTGCCCGCCAGGTTGGACAAGCCTCGCTTCGCGGCGCGCTGGGCGCAACTACGACGCAATCTTCGCCTTCATCGCGTCGCACAAGCCGCCTACATGGCGCTTGTCCTTGCGGTCGTGTCTTTACTGCTGCTGGTGGGAGTACTCGCTTAGCGCACGGGGGGTGGAGAGTCATGGCGTGCTTCTTCGCTTCGCACTCGCCGGCAGCTGCAGCGCATTTCAACCGAATTTTGCGATTTTTCCTGCTTTTGTGCGGAATCTTATGGGTCGCTGGCAAGATGACAGAGTGTGCGCCTACTTATGGTGTCACATCACCCACACGCAGCGCCTGGGGTTCGTCCCCCTGCACTTCCTGGGAGGCTCAGCAATCCTCAAGGCAATGGGAGCCTGGCTGGGTGGCCAATGTCGCGGAGCAGGATGAGGTCTTGCCGTACACCGTGCTGGACGAGCTTCAACCTTTGGGTGACACGACAGTGACCAAGGACGAGGCAGCGTGGCTCGACACTGAGCTCAATGCCACGTTTGGAGGACATCCTGACTTCAAGGAGGAACACTGGGAGGAAATGCGGAATGTTCTTCGCAGGTGCAAGACCACCTTTGCCAACAGCCCTCACGATCTGAAAGGCTACAAGGGCAAAGCGAAGCACAACACGTTCTCCATCCCTTTCGTAGACGAATCCAAGGCCGCCTACCAGAGACCTAGGAAGTACAGTCCGGGCGAGCAGGAAATCATCGATATTCATTGCAAGGAACTTTTGGAGTATGGCTTCATAGAGCCAGCAGCCAAGCATTGCAGGCATGCGAGCAACGTGGTCGTAGCTGGCAAGAAGGATCACGAGACTGGCCTGTGGACTCAGACGAGGTTCTGCGTGGACCTCAGGGGTGTCAATCGACACTCCCTCAAAGACAACACGCTGCCGCACCGACCAGAGGAGCTCTACCAGAAGGTGGCCAAGGCCAAGTTCAAGACCACTCTGGATGCCACCAAAGCTTTCCACCAGATTCCCATGGCTACGGAAGAGGACAGGAGCAAGACGGCGTTCTGGTGGAAGAATCAGTTGTACCAGTACACCTCGATGCCTTTTGGCGCAGCTGGAGCTACTTCTGTGTTCGTAAGAATCATGGACTACGAGTTACGGCACTTGCAGCATTGCACGGTGGCGTACGTCGATGACGTAGTGGTCTACACGGATTCCACGCCTGAGCAGCATTTGAAGGACGTTGAGGATGTACTTCGCACCTTGGGGGATGCTGGCATCCGTTTGCATGCAGGCAAGAGCACCTTTGGTGCAGCCACGGTGGACTTTCTGGGCTATCGCATTGGTCACAACTCCATTGGCGCGCAAGAAGCCAAATGCAAGGCCATACAAGAGCTTCCAAGCCCTCAGGACAAGACTGGGCTCCGCTCGATCTTGGGCATGATGAACTACTATAAGGGCCTGGTGGGTGAGCCAGGGGGGCCAAACTACTCTGAGATGGCCCGCCCTCTCAATGACTTGCTCAAGAAGGAGGTCACTGACATCAAGGCAGCCTGGGGGAAGGAGCAAGATCAAGCACTCCAAGAACTCAAGGATGCTCTCTGTTCTGGGAGGTGCCTGAGGCCCATCGATTACGACAGACCTCTCATATTGTACACTGATTGGAGCACCTATGGCATTGGCGCAGTGCTGGGCCAGAAGGACGATGACGGGAAGGAATACATTTGTATGGCAATCAGCCGATCTCTGAGTAAAACGGAGAGACAGTACGCCAGCTTCAAAGGTGAGATGCTCGCAGTGGTATGGGCAGTGCGCACGTTGAGGCAGTACTTGCATGGAGTCCACTTCACCTTGGTGACCGACCACTCACCGCTCACCACCCTGATGGAGAAGGCCGATCTCCAAGGGCAACATCTACGCTGGGCAATCAGCTTGCAGGAGTTCGACTTCACGGTGCAGTACCGTCCGGGAGCCAAGAACAGCAACGCTGACGTGCCGTCTCGCTACCCACTGCCGTCCACGACAGATGAGACTGGAGCA